>JAAVUF010000287.1:0-14948 GCA_014898995.1 Fusarium sibiricum
ATAGATTCGCCAGCCTGGTCTGCATCATCCTCGAGCAGATAATATACCACCTAGACGGCAAACAAGACATAGGCGTGGCTTCAATAAGGGATCTCCTAAGTCGACTTCGAGACTGGAGTTCCGCATTACCATTGAGCATGAGGAAATGCACAGTCAGCTCTCCGATATCTCTGGTACAGAGACGCCAGGTACTAGGAAACTTTGCCGTCTCGGCGTTCTATTATTACACTGTTATGCTGGCAACCAGACCACTCCTCATATCCTGGATGCTCTCGAAACTGCAACGCCTGGGTCCATTAGATACTGCCTCATCTTCGCCGCCATACCATACCAACGATCGTGAGACGAGAGAACTAGCACAGGTTTGTATAGATGCGGCCGTTTTGCTGGTAGAGACAACACGGAGAACACAGTCTGTTGGTCTGCTAATACAGAGCATGCAACTGCTAAAGCAAGTACTTCACTTCCGCCTCGGACCAGCTAAGGGTATGTGCTAACCTGACCGTTCAGAGCTTGGATATTCAGCGCCTGCTTGATTATGGGCCTTTCCCTTTTCGTAGAATTGTCGTTTTCAGAAACATCATCAACATGCGAGACAGAGATAGCGCTGCAAAGTGGGATCGGTATCATTCGGGATTTAGATCGAACAAGTCCTCAAGAGCATCGTTATCTAGACGTTCTAACGGAGCTTCGTAACGCGCTACAAAACTACCGAGAGCGACTGGCTCCACCCCTGAAAAAGAACAGCGGACAGTTTTTAAGTCAGATATTTGTTGTAAGCCAGGAGAAGAGTCCACCTGCCGAACCTTTAGACTCGGAGATGACTACGTTCCCCTCTACAACTGTTGCGCCGCCTGCGCTAGGTGACGAGGCATCAGGCGGGCTGTGGATGTTGCAACAAGCAGCGCAGGCAACTCATAATATGGGGAACATGTGGCGTATACCAGATGAAAACCACCCGGTTGCCCATAACCCATTATCTGGACAACCGGGCGGGAGTGAAGCTCTTCCCTTTGCACTAGCGGGGTCAGATAGAAACTGGAATGGAGTATCGGTACAAGGAACGGACAATTTTCTGTTTGAGATGGAGCCTTTTGCCGATATGCTGAGCCATTTCTACGGTGTAACTCCATAGTGGGATATTAGTTATAGATGGACGTGACTTGCAGATAGATACTGAAGTTGTTTGATGTTCATTTCCCAGACCACGAACCGCCCTAATTGTAAGAATAGTTAGAAAGTGCTTCGAAAAAAATGAACCACATCGGAAATAAAAGGTCTTACCGTGCCGAGAGCCTTTTGCCCTCGCAGAAACTCTTCTGCAAACTCCCCAAACCACTCCGACATTGTCCTATCAATGCCCTCCTCGGTATCAAAACCTCTACCACCAGCAACCAGAACAGATTTACCGCGCAAATCCTTGTCGGCGGCTAACTGAACAATGAAATTTCCCACGTCGATGGGCTCATTCATAGGCAGATGATTCTTCTCCCAAACGGTCCGCACGTTATCAATCATTTGTGTATCCGTCGCCCAAGGACACACCGCGTTGACACGAACCCCAAAATTAGTTTCGGCAGGTCCTCGCAGAGATCTCATAAGTCCTATAACTCCATGCTTGGCAGCGCTGTAAGCGTAAAGACCAGGGCCTTCTGTTATTCCAGCTATTGAGGATACCAGAATGATAGATTTGGAAAAGCCGTCTAACGTAGCTGGATTTTTATCTGCACCCAAGAAAGCAAGGGCTATTCTGCAAAAGAGGACCACACTCGTCAAGTTAATTTCGACATTGGACTTGAGTACTTGTGGCTCTATCATGACCGTCTGGAGGTTCAGCTGTTCTGGCGCAAACCAACCACCATCAGGCTCCGTCACGCCAGCGCAAGAGATGGCAACATCGACATGACCTTTTTCGCCGTACGGTGTTTTGAAAAGCTGTAGTTGTGCATTGTAGTCTCGGACGTCGAGCTTTTGGAAATGCACGGATCCGCCGTTATGGTTCGACGGGCTTGACTGGAGATGATGGATAACTTGGTGACCTTTGACATCATCCCAGTCACCGAAATAAACGTGAGCGCCTCTCTCGTATAACAGTGAAACGGTTGCTGCGCCAATTCCTTGGGCGCCGCCTGCATGTATCTTGCGTCAGTAATAGATACAAGATGGACGCTTAATGGCATACCTGTCATAACGACTACCTTTCCCTTGACATTTTCTATAATATCAGAGCATAATAGTATCTCGGTCATTGCGAATTGTAAAAGAGATATATTAACGTGAACCAGTGTCAGCAGCAATTGTTTTGCCAATAATGAAAATGAAACTGGATCGTGATAAGAGATATCATGGACAATACGTACGAGGTTAGTGGATATAGTAGAACTCCCGCCTGGTTCCTAGGTGCCGTTGCCGATAATGTATGCACGAGAATAGACACTTGGCAAGTTATGGCTGCTCCGCGGCAAGTGCACTACAACAATAGCGGCCCGTGTCCGAGTTACACTCGAAGACTCTTTTCCAGAACTCCACTCTTGTGTGATTTTCAATTGATATCACTTATAGAACTCTCGACATAGCTAAATTGTGCTTCCATCTCTCGTCTTTACACTTGCAATCGCCTGCAACTCCATAATGTCTCCATCACTTGACTCTCCTACAGATGCGCCATCTCACTCTCCCCGTCTATCTGTCCTGATAACCGGAGGTGCAAGTGGTATCGGATTGGCCATCACCCGCCACTTCGCCTCCCAAGGTCACATGGTAGCTATTCTTGACGTGAACTCAAAGACAGGCCCTGATGTGGTTGCACAAGTAGCAAAGGATTACCCCAAAGCTACAGTCACCTTCAAATGGTGCGATGTGTCTTCGTGGGAAGGGCAATATGCAGTCTTCGACCAGGCGTACCGTGAACACGGTGATCGGATCGACATTGTCATTGCCAACGCAGGAATCTCGGATCCGGTAGTTGGAGCACTTGATTGTACCCCAACAGAGTTTCCACGGAAACCGCAGCTGAGGATGCAGGATATCAATCTCAACGGAGTAATATACAGTTAGTCTTGACTCATGATGAGCTTCATATTCCACGTTGGCTAACTGGTACGAATAAATGTAGGCGTTGGGCTCGCTGTTCACTATATGCTCAAGAACGAGATGGGGAGTCGCCTCCCAGACTCCAGAGGCTCCATTGTGTGTACATCATCATCAGCGGCCTTTTATCCATTCCCAGTTTCCCCTCTCTACTCAACCTCCAAGGCCGGTATCGTGGGCCTTGTTCGGTCCATGGCGGTCAGGCTTGAAGAACCAAAGATTCAAATCAACGCTCTTGCACCTGGAGCTCTGGGTAAGCTCGCTGCTGAATGTGAACATCCATGTCTCGCTGACCGATAACACAGAAACAAATATTGCTCCCGATAAGGACCTCTTCAAGCATATGGTAATCACACCAATGTCTACTTTGATCAAGGCCGTAGCGCAATTCGTGACAGAACCTTCTAGGACTGGTCAAGTGGCTGAACTGAATGAAGAGACAATCACTATGAGACCTCATGTGGAATATGCTAATGCTGGGGCGGAGCATAACAACAAGATGTTTTGGAAACTGGGTTACGCTTGATATAATCCAGTACTAAATCATATTACACGAGAATTTATAAGTATTACGAGCTTCGGTTATCATATACAAGTCATATCTTGGTCATTCGTTGAGACTGTACTGTTTATACCGAAGTAAAAGCAGCAGGGACATAGGCCGTCTCAAAGAATAGTCCTGCTAGACTCAGTCATCAACCCCACGTTCTTCAGTCAAGCACGCGGCAATGGGATGAGCCTGGGATGTCTGTCCCTTCCCCCACAATACCACGCTGTCTAGGTCTAGCTGCTTAGTTAGGGCCTATCAACACTGGTATTTTCTCACTTTGTTGCCACAGCTCTCCGCTCCAACGCCTTATACCAGGGGCAACTCTCTAGACTAGCATTGACGACGCTTTAGTGTCGGCAGCGTACCCAGCATACCCCGGGTTTTTGTCGGCATAGGGATTAAGTTCTGCCTACCATTGGTCGCTAATGGTCCAGATTCCCACAAACGTTGGTCACCAATGATACTACATACATTTCCCCGCAGTGTATATCATTCAGCTCTCATTGAAGTTGAAGCTGTCTCTAGTACTGTGGTGTCTAGTCAGTCTACTATCCGAGTCAGACCCAGCTGTAGGATTCAGTTATATATGTCTACAAATTCCCCAGATTCGTAACAATCCCCAGTCTTCGAGTTCGGTTTCTTAAAGGTCCCATCAGTCAGCACTTTCCCATACTCCCTGACTTCACTCTCTACTACATTTGAAATCGATTCTTCCCATCATGGGACTTGGGGTTCTTCCCGATCGACACCTCACCGATGTCCCTGGGACGTCATTCCTCAGTGAGAAAGGTTTACCTAGCAGCTTGGAAGAGGCTACTACTGCCACAACAGAAACTCACGCCAGTCTCAAGCACGATCCGACTGGCAAGATCGTTCTTATTCCTCAACCCTCCAATGATCCCAATGACCCCCTCAACTGGCCGGCATGGAAGAAACACATGTTTACCATTTCCATAATCATCGGCTGCGGTGCTGTAGGCGCCATAGGACCCCTTCTTGGCCCAGCGATGGTGCCTCTTGCTGAAGAATTTGATGTACCTCTCCAGAGATTCACGCTGGGGTTTACTGGCTCTCTTCTCATATCCTTGGCATTCGGCAACCTTTTCTGTAACTCATTAGCCATGGTCATTGGCAAGCGACCAGTGTACCTCCTCACCGCAGTGGGCTTGCTGGTAACAACTATCTGGAGCGCATTAGCTGAAGATTTCATCTCTCTCGCTGTATCCCGTGCTATCCAAGGCTTCTGCATGTCTCCGATGGAGGCGCTGGTCCCTGCATCGATCTCTGATGTCTGGTTCGTACATCAAAGAGGTCTTCAGAATGCCATCTTTAATCTCGGTGTTCTTGGTGGCATCAACCTTGCTTCTCCAATCGGCAAGTCTAAGCTTTCCCTAATTGTATTCTACTATTACTAATGCTTTACTGTTAGCTGGCGCCATCATCAACGAATACGGCTACAAAACGTGTCTCTGGGCCATGGCTGGTGCATTTGGCGTTCAACTTTTGCTTACCATTTTCTTCATGCCCGAGACAACCTACAAGCGCAGTAACGAGTCGAGTGCCTCGATAGAAGCTCCCGCAAAGGGATTCGCAGCTTCTGATGACAAAAAGGAATCGGTATCAGAAGTTGAAAACACCGTCACAGCCCGTGATACTCTGCACCTTCCAGAAACGCATTCATTCATATATGGACTGCGACCTTGGAGCGGCTATTGGGATTCTTCTGGTTTTGCTTATAGCATTTACGCACCTTTCAAAATGCTCGGTTCTCCAGTAGTAATTTGGGGATGTTTCCAACTCACCATCTGCCTGAACTGGTTGGTTCTGCTGGCCAATACCCAATCTCAAATCTTCAGTGGACCTCCGTACAACTTCTCTGTTGCCCAGGTGGGACTGACGAATCTTTCATCCTTTGTTGGAACGTTTATTGCCACGGCACTGGCTGGCCTGATGGTAGATGGACTAGCCAAGTTCATGGCGGGGAGAAACCAGGGAGTATACGGTAAGTACCTATCATACGATTGTAGGGAAAGTTATATGCTGACAAGTCTTGCGTTGTAGAGCCAGAGTTTCGTCTCCCAATTCTTACGCTTCTTGCGACGCTTAGTGCCAGCGGCTTCTTCGGCTGGGGCCAAAGTCTCGCCAACGCTGAGCCGTGGCCTGTCCCCGTTATCCTCTGTCTGGGGTTGATCAATCTTGGAATCCAGTTGGGGATCGTTGGTGTTGTATCCTATGTGGTCGACTCGCATCGTCACGAGGCTGTCGAATCTTATGCCATGATGAGCTTTGCTAAGAACATCTTTGGCTTTGGTATGACTTTTTACATGAATGATTGGATCGCTGCTCAAGGTGTGAGGGATGCCTTTTTTGTGATTGGGGGCATCACAATTGCGGTAAGCATGGCTACTATTCCCATGTATGTCTTTGGAAAGAGGGCGCGAAGCTTTGCGTTTCGGAATGGTTTCCTTGCATGAGTTCTGTTTCTACTTTTATCGTGATATTATAGTCAATTATTTCTCATCTCGTGTTCATCGAAGGAGAAGTGGAAGCTCGCTCCTGAGCAATGCTTTTCTGTGTGTGACAACAATCTTGCCATCTGAACCTGACCTATGCTGGTCCGCCACCCGAACCAGTTGGGTAGCAAACGGTGCGGAAACAGGATGAGTCAAATGGCGTTGTGCTTTTCGCTGTATAGCTCCAAATCTTCTTTGGTAAATTCCGTTCCTTGTGCTTTGAGGCTTCAGTTACAATATACCGATATGTTGTGAGCCTGACCTACCATGCCCTATGCAAGAAGACGCAACGCACCACTGCGACAAGGCGACGTGGCAGAAGAGGATTCAAGTGTCCAGAGCCGTTGGGTGTCCCCCAGCCCATCGTTCAGAGTAAGGCGAACGGCAAAAATGCCATGAGCTTACTCAGATTCCGATACGACCGGAAACAAGTCTCAGGGATCCTGCTTACACTCTGGCCATTATCCATGCACCGACTGCGCCCACCACCACCACGACAACCCCGCCTTTGTCTGCACTTGAAGGTATTGTTGGTTCTTATTATATTGCCCCTGTAGGTCGCATCAAATGCAAAAAGGCATTCTTTTCGTTTAACCACTGTGTTTCTCCGATGTTAACAACTTCAAATGGTGGGCAGCCACTTTGACGAGGCTTTCCAACGTGTGTTTGCTGAGCCAACAAGACTGACTGGCTACGTTAACTCTAGAATACATAAAATGACATTATGCGTACTCAAAACGTTAAGGGGCCATATCTGTGAGAGTCTCCATCTACTCATTACCCCATTTTCTTGTATTAAGTAAAGATGATACTCACCCTTCCCGGTTTTAGGCCATATTGTATTGTATTTCCGTACAGCGTCAATCAATCATGGCTGAAGCTCTTGGTATAATCTCAAGTGCCATCACTATATGGGACTTGTTGTATAAAATCAAAAAGTGCCACGATGGGATGAGGGCTGCCCCGGGCCTTTGGAAGGAATACTACAAAAAGCTGAAAAGCCTAGCGCATGTATGAAATGAGTCCATCATAACACGATGAGACAGAAAGCTAATGACAATGCGATACAGGTTCAGATGGTTCTTGGCGACATATTATCAAGCCAAAACCAAGCAATTGACAAGGAAAATAGCCAAAAGCTAGAGAGTATGGCTGTTGAAGAAATGAAGATTATCATAACCCAAGTCAAACATATCTTGGGAGCGTATAACGCATTGAGCAGCTCCAAGATAAAGCGTTTTCGGGACTGGTTTCGAGTAAAACGAGCGGCGTTTAAATTTGTCGTCACTGAGCAGCACATTGAAGGATTGATTCGATCGGCTGAGAAGGCCAAGATGTCATTACAATCCGCGATATGCTTGCATAAACTAGAAATCTTGAACTTTGGGTAAGACAAGTACAAGTCCTATGGAGCAAGTTGTAGTTTGGGCTAACTGCGTCTTCTTAGTCAGACCCAAATGCAAGATGCCTTCCAAATCATTCACGATAGCATGAAAGAGCATACCAAAGCTCTAGAAAGAATCAACAGGGACCTGAAACTGAACCAATTCGCTTTCGACGTTGTTGGTGTAAGAAACCGGCCCGACGAACCTCTAGACGAAGAGAGATCGAACACTAGTAACTCCAAATCTAAACGTTCCTCACGGCGCTCAGAAGATAGCAGGGATTCCTCTACACGTCAGCGATCGCGGACGAAGCATAATAGCAAGAGCCGACATGGAAGGAGCAAAACCAAAAAGCGACGTGGCCATGGAGGCTCGAAGGCGCCATCGAGGGCCCGGAGTGATGGCAAAGTTAAAGAACAAAGTGGCGATGCTGCTGGGGGCTACGAATTCGTAAATAAGGATAACAGATTGCTGATCATGGCTACTGATACTGACGAGTACAAGTCCACTGCCGGCCGAAATTCCACTGGAGCACAAACCACTAGGCCGAAGCGACTTAAAGAAGAACTTGATACTTTCAGCGATCAAGAACGGGATAAAGGCATGGGATTTCACTTTTATGAGCTTCGGTCCTCTCTTACCCCCATACCATCCTTGACTCCAGCTTCGACTTCAGACTCGCTCAACGACCTCGATGCCGATCTTGACAACAACATGGCCCCCATTAGTATGAATGGTGAAAAAGGTAACCATGCGTTTGTCGGGAAAGAGCTCGATTTGAGCAGATGCTTCAATGACGAAACCAAACGCATGGAATTTTGTGTTCGGTGCCTTTCTATCACAGACACATGCCAGATATTCACCATCCAGGAAGTCTGTCGGCAGAAATGTGAGCATGTGGTACTGATCATGCACACATGGCCTACTACAAAAAGACTTCCTGATATCATGCCTCTCAAGTTCATGAGACATGGAGTGTTCTCAGGTGAAATGGATGAGGTTCAGTCGGCCCCATACATCACCCTCCAATCTTTCTACAAATGCCATGATGGGAATTCATGTTCTCATACCATTGTCCATGGTGGCTTATTCGATTACAATGAAAGGACCCCACAAACAGCTCCATGCGTCCGCAAAAAATACCTGGGAGCTTGGTTGTTGGGTGATTATGAATGGGACTCGGAATCATATATCTCAACAGAGAGAGCAACAGAAGATTTCTCTGACGGGCCTGCACCGGATGACGATCAACACGCTCTGGATTTACTTCAAGCCATCATGCGCGGCGGCTCTTGCCCTGCTCGGATTCAATTTGGCGTTCTAGTTGAATTCTTAAAGCTGACAGAGAGTCTCCACCTAGAGGAAGAATTCCTGGCGCCGTGCTATGCCTGGACTAGGGCCATACTCTCAGAAGTCTCAAATTCAGTTGATGGAGACGCAATAGCATGGGCTTGGGTGTTATGGAAGCTCAAAATGGTTACTGAATTCAAACAATTGTCAGGTATGTTGCAACAGCAGGTAAAGCATTGCATTGGTCAGGAAACAAACCAATACGGGGTTCTTATTCCCCACCCTGTAGCCAGTGAGTACATGTCGTCCCTAGCAACCCACATTGGGAGAAATCATCTCACAGATACCATTTCAGGCGCTATCGACCAAAAACGAATTTCGGCCCTTTCACAAATCAGAGATCTTGTCGAAGATAACATCAAAACATGTCGAAACGACTACCTTCTAGCGAGTAGACAAGAGCATCTCGATTGGGTTATGGAAGGAGAGATTATGCGTTCCTCATTGATGGTAGGATACTTGACACTTGAATATGAGAGGTGTCTTTTGAACGGCCGAAGAGGAGACAATGAAAACTTTGATGGAGTAAGCTTCGTTGATGCTTCAAAATGGATTGGTGATTCGATGATGAACTTGGGTGATTGGATGGTCAGAACTGTACCGCCAGCTCACAGAATTCCATCCTTGTTATCAAATCTGGCAGCTTTTATCCCGGTAGTCGGCGTTGGGATACATGAAGCTGGAACATCTGCTTTCCTGTCTTCAACAACGTACGAACGTCTCAATGACCTAATCAGAAGATTAGAAGAGGAAGATTGGGGAGTAGACCTGCTCCAGGATGAGTTCTGAAAAGAAATTGGGGGGACTATTATACGTTTTATGCTCCAGAAAATATCCATGTGTCTGAAAGTAGCTCGGGGATTGACATGGCTGCAACTACTCAGTACCGGGTCTACAATGTCTAACCCCAGATAGGACAGCAATTGGATTATATCCTTCCTAACTGAAGCCATTTGCAACAATGATCAACCCTGCCGCCTTCGTGACACCTTCTCCCATCCAGTAGGGTATTGGTTCTCGACCCCTTTAGCTACGCAGATCAGAATGGTCGACAACTTTAGTCACTTCTACAAGGTATAAAAAGGAGACACGTGCAAATATATTACAGAGTACCATTCCATACCTCTCGAAGACATCTTGAGATGGAATCCAGCTGTTCGGTCAGATTGCACGGACATGTTGGCCGGCACATGGCTGTGTTGGCAGACGATCGGTTACGTCGGCCCAAAGCCCACCACTACAAAGAATCCGTCACCTTCGAGCCCTGAAACAGGCGTTGTAACTCCCTTACCCACTCAACCCGGAATTATCAAGAACTATGAAAAGTTCCACTATGTCGAAAAGGTCAGAACTCCGCCTGGATCGCTGCCAAGTGCGGCATTGCGCCTAGCAGATTGGAAGAGTGGCACACGTCAATTACCAATGGCTGTGGCGGACTCTGGGCAAACGTTAATGTCTGTGTACGTCCTCAAGCGTATAATCTCTTCACCGAGATTCAGTGTTTCAACGACGGTTGGGCATGGGGCGACAATTACCAGGCTGCTTGGGATTCTGTAAAGCAGTAGTCTGATGGTAAGGATAACAGTGATGGGAGCTACGGCTACCGGCCTCGCCAGGTAAAGTATGGCTGCTTCTAGGGCAGTCTGAAAATAAAGGTTGGTTTCGTTGAGAATTGATCCACGACATAGGACCATTACCTATTCTGTTCCCACCATATGCAATCCAGATACTACCTATTGTCAACCATATTATCAACTGGGGATAAAAGACTATTAGTTTGATATTGTTTAAATAAAATAGCAGGAGCAGGCCGAGAATATGCAATAGTCACTACTAACGATCTGTCCCTGCAAATTTGACACTCTTTCTTCTCTCTCTTTCCCCTGTAGCGACAACCCTGCCAGGACTTGAACTCAAGATCCCGCCGCTGGTCTTGTTCAATGCATCTCTCGCCATACCAACTGCTCTACTCTGGGGTATATCATTTCCGTCACTCTTGACAGAACGGTCTGTTCCTGGACGCGGGCTTGAACGACGACTACTACTTGGTGCCCGCTCGTCTCTGGCACGGGTCTTCTCCACCGTCGCGCGTCCAATCTCATCAGCACGGGCAGTGGTTGTTTCTCCACGGTAACGACCTGGAAGACAGGCGTGACCGCACCCATCCAAAGGACAGCAGCCGTCGCTAAAAGTCGCCGAATTGCTTGAGTCGGGTGCATCGATTGATGCGTGCCATGCTTGAAGACAAGAGGCGTGGCCACCGTGTGCACAGGTGGGACAGTACCACCACTCAGAAAGGAATGAGCCCGACGAGGCCACGGCTGTGGAAACTTCAATAGGGGTGAACTCTGCTTGCGTCGGCTCTCGGTGACCGCAGACAGCACAAGGTGCCATTGTAGTACGACAGCGTTCGCATGTCCAGATCCCTTCTGGTCCATTCTTTGGGTCAAGCTCCCTTGGCTTTCTGCACGAGGAGCAGAAGAAACTGACCTTCCCATTCTGCTGTGCTGGCGTGAAAATGGCAGTGTAATTCTCGCCCCATTGCTCAAGACCTTCTGGCCATCCCTCGACACACAAGTTACGTAAAAGTGACGCCTCAATGAAGAGCCCCATTGACATCAACCGCGAGTGGTGCTGTCGCAAAACAGCGCTCGCCTGGTGGTAGTCGATAACAAACTCGGGCACCAAAGGCTTTAGTAGAAGGACGATTGCTGATGCATTGAGGGCGGAAGATCGAGATTCGTAATGCAGGGCTTCCATAATAGAGTTGTAAGGATCTAGTGGCGAAACTATAGGTGAGTCGCCTGAAGCAACGGTCGGGAACGGATATAGAGGGTCATCATCCCAGGGGAGGAAGTCTGTTTCTACAATATGAGGTCTAAGGTCCTTGTGGACAGGAAATAAGTCCTTGAGAGGACTAGCAGATCGACCAGGATGACTTGCCGAGACCAGCAATTGTGGTTGAGGGGATTCTGCCTTGGTTGGAAGTGATTGAGGCTCAGACTTTGTAGGGGAAATGTCAGCCTCTACAGGTTCTGAGGTCTGCGAAGGATATGAGTCGTCGGTGCCCATGGTGGTCTGTGATATTAGAAACACCTCTTCTGGGGAGTCAGTTGTTGGCTCCTTGATATGAGGTTTGGGCGAATCTGCTGGAGTGTCTTGTGAAGTATGAACCTCTTCACCACGTATATGACTTGGATATTCCTTGTCCATATCTGAGGCATGTCTCGCAAGACTTGATCGCCATTGACCAGTACTCTTAGATACTGATGGTGGTTGCTTAGTCGCATCAGAAGTAGAAAACATCTGAGCAAAGCTTTCGTCCGAATCATGACGTGTGACTCTCTGTACTTGAGGGCTTGCGGACCCCAGCGATAGAGGTTCTTTCTTCTTGGGTGGAACGTCGACAGCCTTGAGCAAGACTTCGGCACCATAAAAATCGTATCCTTCGGTGCTAGCAATCTGTGAGCTTTCGGGTTCAGGGCTGACATCGGAGACGGGAGCCGATTCCAGATGCCATCGGGGGGTGTCTTCGAACCTGTCGTTTATGCCAGGCCCAAGACTCAGTTCATCAGGTTCCGAGACAGCTGCCAGCTTCTTGCCAACTTGGTTATCCGCAGCGTCGGCCGGCCTCGCAAGTGGAGTCGCCACGTTGGACGTGCTCTCAAAGCCCAAGGCCAGGAGAGATCGAGTGCTGAGAGATCGGCCACCGAGGCCTGCCTTTGGGGGAGCCCGTCGGGGCGTCTCATCTCCGGCTGTTCGACTGCCATTATAAAGGTCAACGGGTTTTAGCAATCCACTTCCCTTTTTCTCTTCTATTTTAACCCTGTGGAAGCGTCCAAGGCGTGTGTCAAGATGGTATTGGGCACGACGATCAAGGAGTATTCCAACTGTATAAGCCAGGATGCGCCATGTCTGGGCCAGTCGAAACAGAGAAACGCTCTCGGCTGCACGGGCATAGTGTTCCATTATAATGCCAACTCTCTTGTTCAGTGGTTTGCCATCTTGAACTGGCAGCTCTTGTTGAAGCGTCTCAAGGTACAATCCCGAGAGGTACTGGTAGATCTGCGTGGTTTGCACGGCAGGTAGACGGCCGAATGCCATCGTTTGCTGAGTCTTGAAGAGACCTGTAACATTGATGGCTTGATCGAGCGCAAGGAACGACTTGTTGTCATCAGCAAGGCTAGAACTAGAGGGCGGTGTTGTGCTCAAGTGGGATCTCCCTGCTTTTCTACGACTAAATCGTCGTCTAGGACCGAGAAAGCTGCCCACTACATCCTCCTCAGAATCACTACGACTAATACTCAGCATCGGGGCGTTTGGGCTTGAGCCATATGGTCCACGCGGTACAATTTCGGCATGGTGTGTGACTGGGGGTCGAGGTCGGTGACTTGAATGAGATCGTTCGTCAAGAAACATCATCACATCGCCTTTGGGTGAGAATGCTACAGATGAAGTGGACTGGCGATCAATGACCTTGGGTGCGTATGCGACGTCGCTTTGCGTAAACAGTCCATCCTGCCCGACGGTCCAAAGCATGTCCTGATCTTGCCACAATAGAGCCGCTGGTGAGATGTCGAATCTCTCAATCTCTTTGTACGGCATAGTTGGTCGAGCCAAGTCCCATATATGTACTGCTGAAGTTCCATAACGGCGAGAGCTGCTGTCGTCGTACGAGACTGCTATTTGTGCGACACGTTTGTTCTGTGCTGTCGCAGACCATAGTCCTGGCCTCCACGCGATAGTCCAGATCGGTGCAGGTGTTGTCACAGACCACTTTGGCTTTTGCCGTTTGTCAGCTGTACTGCTAACGTCCCAGACATGGAGTTTTGTATCTCGACCAGCACTAATAAGATGGTTACCATCAGGATGCCATGCGATAGACGCGCAAGCCTTTTCATGCGCGTTTATCCTCAGCAGAGGCCTTGCTGGTTGACGCACATCCCACTTGAGCACCACTCCACCCTCGGTACAGCAGGCCATCTCATGTCCAACTTTGGGAGACCATTTTACTTGTCGAACCGAATCGATGCATTTCAGCGGTGCGAAGCGTTGACGAAACGTAATGCCGCCCGATCGGCCTTGTATAGGCGTGGAGGTATCGAAGACGCGTGTCATGCCATCCTGACTGCCCGAGAGCAGCCAACTTTTGAGATGTGGGTTGACATCCAGTGTATTAACCTGGCGTGAATCCTCCTGCATCTGCATATATTCCAATGGCTCCCCCGCACCAGTTCCGACTCGGTTGACATCGTATGCGAAGATCTTTCCGTTGGCGCAAGCTGTGAATATTGTCGAGCCACCGTGCCACTTAACATCACGTATACTAAGCTGATCAGCGGCTTGGTTACCCTTAATCCCAGCAGGTTGAGCGGTGATGACAGCTCTCAGATCTACGCCCTCGCGAAAGTTGAAGTTGAAGTTTGTAGGATCATCGAGGACGACTGTTTTGAGGATATGACCGCTACCGAGGACAGCGGTTCTTCGATCGGGGGATACATCGAGGGCTAGTATTGGAACTCCTGCTTTGTATACGGCGTCTTGGGATCTCGGTGGTCGGAACGAGGCAGGCGCACTCGTGATAGAGAGATTGGTCGTATCGCCTGCGGGGGTCTCGGTTGAAGCTTTGCCCAGGAGCTTGCGCATTATCCTGGACTCGCGGTTATACATGTTTGCGGATATCTAAAGCCGCTTGCGACGCCATTTGGAGTGGCTCAATGGGCCGTCAATGGCATATTCAATAGGTTGATCGTGTATGCGAAGTCGGTCGACCTGTATCGATGGGATGGGTTGGATTTGGTGTTTGGGAAGCCGAATCCGAGATGAGCTCATGTGGGTCCAAAGCCAGGATAATCACGTGGGTACCTTGGCAGCCAACCGTCCTTCCATCAATACTACCCTACACACAGGCAGCTGTGTCGCCTCCACCCGAATCTGCAACCTGACTCAAGAGACTCGGATCCCGAAGCACCGCATCTCTGGACTCCATCGGCTGGCTACCTGGTAAGCCCGGACAAGGGACGCGATGTCAGTAGTACTCCTGTTGAATACTGGTGAACA
>JAAVUF010000290.1:0-36872 GCA_014898995.1 Fusarium sibiricum
GGTGGGTACTGCATGGTAGAGATCGCGCTGCACCTGTGTCTATGTATACAATCGCCAGTTCCGAGAACTGACTCAACGTATCAATACTCAAAAACTGGCAACGCGAGCGATGCAATCACGATACAGTTTGGAATCCAGATTTCACATATTTCACAAATGGGAAGATTGAATTCAGTTGTTAACAATTCTCATTCGATGCTAGGCATATAACGCTTCGTCAAACGCTTGGTCAAGACATATGTATCTAATTGCCCTTGACACGTCCATCGGGCTTTCCATCCTTGCGAAGACCATCGTGCTCAGTGGGCTTGTAGTCGCCGCTGTCGTCGCTGGTGCTCTCGAGACCTCCGCTGCTGCCGCTGCCAGAGGTCTTTCCGCCCTGAACACCAGCCTCATGGGGGTCAACCTTGCCGTGGGCGAACTCGCCGGTGCCGACACGCTTGTCGGGCTGGCCGCCCTGGCGGAGACCGTCGTGCTCTGTTTTAGGCGTCAGTAAAGATTGAAGTAACGGAGGAACTTCGAGGGCACTGTACCAGTGGGCTTGTAGTCAGACATGATGATGTTTGGAGGTTGTGGAAAGTGAGTTGGTAGTTGTTGTAGTGGTAGGTTGATGAGAATGAGAATGTGATTGCGATGATGAGTAAAAGCACAATTTGAAGAGAACAAGACGTCCTTTTTGTACACAATTCTACTCATTAACTCTCGTACGTGCTTGTTGAGACGCATCAATTCATTGACGTCACGATTCAAGTCGCGCTGCACGTAAGAACAAAGACTGCAATAAGCAATCAACAGATCTACAATTGTCTCACTCGAAAATCGACATATGAACGTCATGAATCGAATCGATCGTGGTGTTGGCTCCTATTGTCGATGGATATGATGTGGTTACAGTGGTCATTGACTTTTGCTTTTGTTTGCTTTTGTTAATTTCCTAGCCTTAAACCGCCCTGAAAATTAACGGTCAGGTACTATCGATCGTCGCAGGTCTAGTGCCCATCTCCGCATGCCATTAACAGACCCAAGCCTGTAACTGGTTAGACTTAGATTGCACCGCATTGATGAGAGGTCAGATTGGCGGAGACCATGCTCCGGTTTCTGAGATGTCGAATTCATGTTGTTTCATTGTTCCTATGAGCCACACTATCGTCAACGTCATGATTGAATGTCGGTGAGGGAATAGAGCATGTCATAGAAGTTGAATTGTTTCACATTAGAGCCATTGCGGATGTTTGCTATAGAATCGCGGGGCAAAGGCTGTTAATTGACAAGAGCCATAGGGCAGATCGGAGAGATAATGTTAAATTCCACGTGTTAGATCGGTCTGGCTGCTGATCCCGGAGGGGGACCGATTGCCATCACTGGTCAGGTGTGAGTCTCCTGCACTCGGTTGTTGCTTCTTTTGGCTTGACGTAGAGGGCATTGGGAATAAAACACCAGCCACCGACGACACGAGACAGGGTGAATGGGCCAGCCTCTTCTCATGCTCCAGGTCTCTTCTTACGTAGTTATCAGAAGTTAGACTGTAGCAAATTCGAGGTTCACGTGCGCGCGGGACAGTTGGTACGGGGACAAAGAATTCCTGGGCTAGACATCAAGCTCTGATGGAAGGTCCTGTCAGTAGCGGTCATTCTAAACCAGCATCGAAGATACCAAACATCGATAGACAGGACCTGGGAACAGCATTGTAAAGTAAACGCCAGGACCAAACCATTGATGCATTGAAGCTCCGTCGTCCACCCTATAAGTCAGAGACTAGCTGTCGTGTACCGAGGGAAGAGCGTAGTTGTCATCCTGGATCGATCCCATTGTTTTACGTCGCGAGAGCCTCTATCTTTGACAAATTTTGTCTTCGGGACTTTGCAAAAATGCCAAGCAGTAAAAGTCGCGATAGCGCGGATAATCCACCGTCTCGGTTCTGCAAAAGGTAGAAGGTCGAGCGCAGTGCCGATGTGGGAGCACGTATATCGTTTTTTAGTGACACAGGTGGTGTCGGTTGGAATTGTAGTATACTGCATTTCCAATCAAACCAGACACTGCTCACCCTATGTTGTCGACTCTCGGGTTTACGGTAAGGAACAGGGCTCGAGGGTATGGCTAATCCGTAGACGGCACGAGAGTAAGCATGATTATCGAAAGGCCGAGACGCGTCAGATGCAGAGAAGGCAGAATCGAATGGTGTAATTGTAAATTGGTCCAGCTATCGGAACAAGATGTAGGCGACGTTGGAAACACAAGAATAGAAGGAATGGGTGAAATCTTTGAGGCAACGGAAGAGCAGGGCCGCAAACACCGACCAGGCACGCGTGCGAGATTTGTGGGCTCGTTACTAAATACAAAAGTAGCAACAACCGGGTTTAACCTAGGAAAGGACTTTTGCAAGCTGTCTTGAGGTTAATACAACAACCGGTGGGTAATCATACGTCGGGGACCATCCAATTCTTGCTGTTGGAATGTCAGATCAGATCACATGCAGCCTATTGTATGTATCCAACGCCTTGAATAATGTTCAATTTACCCTACAATTCCTACACACGTTCAAACTACTGATGCAAACCATCTAACCTATACCTCCATCGACTAGAGGAGATATTCGGATCCATGACTGGCTTTTTTAGTCGTTTTCGAGCATTTTCGCCCAACCTCATGGCGAAATTCATGGCATCGTGACTAAAAATGAGTAATGGTAACATCATGCAACAGCGACATGCATATTGTACGACGTTTTGGCATAAGCGTCGAGCTGACTGTATATTTTCTCGGTGTCGGAGTGGAATGTTAGTGTCATTCAGTGTGCTTCCTGTAACATCGCGCTTTTGCTCTTCTCGTCAACTGTAATATTAATAGGAATATGGTCCGATTAAACGACTCACTTCTTTATTGGTTCCGATGTACGGTAAAAACCCGCAAAAATCGCCCCATGAATGTCTTTAGCACGGAGCTAGCATCTATCTAGGTAAACTACAGGCTGCGGCTCTAGCCTCGGTTATTTCTGGCCGACTCTCCGCCATTTTCTTATTTGCCAAATGGAGACCAGATGATCTGAGCAGGGTCAGCTCTAGCTTGAAGTCGCCTAGATCTCTCGTGGCTTGCAGTTTGCAGCTTGACAGAACCATCGGGCCTTTTGGACTTGACGGGTGTCTGGTAAATGGATGGCTGATTCGGCAGCTACTTGCCGAAAGTTCAGCAACTTCTTGGCGTCGTTTTAACCATCAACCTCAGCTCCATGGCCTCGTGTCTATGGTTACCGTGAGATACTGCGGGTGGCGTGCCGCTTGTGCCACTGGGTTAGGTGAGTTGCGCAGAGTCCAGCTTCTTAGGCAAATTGAAGAGGCAAGACGAAGGGAATTCCGTTGGTTCTGGGTAAAGGTAGGTTGTTGAGGCTGATGTGTATTTACGGGTATAACTTACTATATCGAGCCTTCTGATGGAACTAAGCTAGGGTTGATTAGTATTGACAGATGCTCTCATTGACATGCCTTGTTGGGTCTTGGAGTGAAAGTTGTTCATATAAGTAAGTAATCGAATAGCAAGACAATTTTGAAAGAAGTCCATGTGTCTCAAGGGAGCTACATAGCTGCATGAGATGGATAGCATTCGACGGCCTGCTCATTTGCCTAGCACCCCTTTAAACGTGTCTTCGGCTAATTGTACCACGAGGCAGATGGTTTCGGTTGGCCGGGCCGTCAAATCTGACAATTCTTACTTTTGCCTCTACTGGAACGAGTTGCAAGAGTGGAGATCCCCCCACCCCCATGGGGAAATAGGGAAAATACCCGGAGTGGTGGAAAAGGAACAGGCTGGGCGCTTTTAGCCTATATCCCTTGATTTGTCTGGGGGGTAAATACAGAGCCTCGGTTAATAGGTTAATATCGAAGACCCTGAACAGTTCATATTTAATCTTCTGCTTGGCACTCCATCTTGGCGGTCTTGGTTTTTTTGCATTGCATCGCGCCTTATACCGGATTGGACTGGACTCTATCGCCAACAAACAAGTCCCTGCAACTATAGCCGACAAGAGAATCGACAAGGCCCCTCCCTTCACGATGCCTTTCGCTTTCGGTAGCTCTGTTACCAAACAAGACCTCGCCGTCGCTCAGGCTGAGGCGCCTCACCTGGCAAAGGTCAAATGGTGGGCTGATCCTGGAATGCGCGTGCTGTACTTTTACGCCGCCATTCTCTGTGTCTGCTCAGCTACGACTGGTTACGATGGGTAAGCGATTCTAATACTGAAACGTCAAACGCGAAAGCTAACTGGAAATCTTCAGCTCAATGTTAAACACTTCCCAGGCCATGGACGACTGGCAGGATTACTTTGGTCACCCCACGGGCTCCAAGCTCGGTATCCTCAACTCGATCTACCAAATTGGTAGCATCGCCAGTTTCCCATTCGCGTACGTTTCTCCTACCTTGGCATCCAGCCCGCAGACTTGGCGAAAACTAATAACGTTGCTTGGCATAGTCCCTACATGGCCGATCACTTTGGCCGAAAGCTCCCCATTGCCGTTGGATGTCTTATTATGATCCTTGGCGCTTTCCTATCCGCATTTACCAATGGCTACGGCAGTAAGTTTCCCATTTAAAAACAATATTCCAGGCATTGACTAACCAACCCTTGACAGTGTACCTTGGTGGTCGATTCCTCGTCGGTTTCGGAAACTCTTTGGCCCAGCTGTCTTGCCCCGTCCTCCTCACCGAGATCTGCCATCCTCAGCACCGTGCCATCGTCTCTGCAATCTACAACTGTCTGTGGAACTTGGGAGCGACGCGTAAGTGAACATCTGAGAACTTGACTCTGGAATCTTACTGATATATATCTTTTAGTCTGCGCTTTCATCGGTCTCGGTACGATCAACATCAACAGTAACTGGTCATGGCGAAGCATCACCTTGATCCAGGCCGTCCCATCCCTCATTCAAATCACGTTCATCTGGTGGATCCCCGAATCCCCCCGTTGGCTCGTGGCCAACGAGCGCCACGAGGAAGCCCTCACCATCCTCTCCAAGTACCATGCCAATGGCGATTCCACCAATGCGACCGTCCAGTTCGAATACAACGAGATCAAGGATACCATCGCCCTCGAGTACCAGGCACAGAAGACCGGCAGCTACCTTGATTTCATTCGAACCAGGGGCAACCGTTACCGTCTCATGCTTCTGATCTCCCTGGGTATCATTTCGCAGTACTCTGGTAATGCCTTGATCAGCAACTACTCCAACATCATCTACGAGGGCGCTGGAATCAAGGATCAAGCCCAAAAGACCGGATTGAACGCTGGAGAGAACATGCTCAAGCTTTTCGTTGCCATTGGTTGCTCGTTGGGAATTGATCGCTTCGGTCGTCGCCCGCTCTTCCTTACTGCCACTGTCGGTAAGTAGAAATACCCTTTGAATAACATTCCCTTGGAAGAGTCGTAGCTAACAGTGGAACTCTTAGGTATGCTGTTGTTCTTCCTGGCCTGGACTATTGTCGCCGCCCGCTTTGAAGCCACAGGCGAGACAGAGATTAAGCGCCTTGGATACCCCCAGATTGCTCTTATCTGGCTCTTCGACGTCTGTTACTCCATCGCTTGGTCTGGTCTGATTGTCGCCTATGCTCTGGAAATCTGCCCCTTCAGACTCCGTGCCCGAGGTCTCATGATCATGAACTTCTTCATCCAGGTTGCTCTCACCATTGGCAACCAGACCAACCCCGTCGCTCTCGAGAACCTCCCCAACAATTGGAACTTTTGGTGCTTCTATACCGTAAGTCACGCCTACGTTCCTCCATGCCATTGTTCAAAGTACTAACATAGAAATAGGTTTGGATCGCGGTCGAGCTTGTCTTTGTCTTCTTCTTCTACGTTGAGACCAAGGGCCCTACTCTTGAAGAGATCGCGAGAATCTTCGATGGCGATGATGCCAATGTCGCCCAAATCAGTTATCCCGATACTGAGAAGCAGGCCGCTATCGAGACCTCGGAGCAGGTGCATCACGATGAGCGCAAGGAACTGTAATTGTATCTGTGAGAGACTGGGAACCTAGTTTGTAGCAATGGGTGTCAAAAGCGCCTAGAAGTTTATCCCTTCGATTAGACAAGATACCATTAATCTGAAATAAGACTATTCTTGTCAAATTTTGAACAATTCTGCAACCAGCCACTTCCAGACCAAAGTGCTTGGCGAAGTGTCAATGTCGGGATACAGCCAATTAAAAGCAACGTCAGCGTCGTCAAGAGCGCGCCCTTGCGAAAGCGATGACGTCGAATCTGACACACGAGACGATAGGTTGGGGATATAAAGTATAAGTCATACCTCTTCTTCAGCCTTAGATACTTGTCGTTAATTAGGCAAAATGGATCGCAGTTTCGACATCACAAGCACCGCGTCAATCCATGGCGGAATTATTCCCTTAGAGCCAGTGAACGAAACTAAGCTAAGAACAGCTAATCTCAATCAAGCATCACCTAAAATCGACCCTGAGCCAGATACCCCTGTTCAACAAAGTGGCAATGACAATGCGTCTAGCCAAGGTCAATCGAGTGACCTGGGTATATCCAAAACCAGAGGAGTCATTGTTATTATAACACTCGCTGGTATTAGCTTTCTCAACACAATGGGCTCAGGTATCCTCATCGCTGCCCTCCCCAAAATTGCCGAAGACGTCGGTCTATCCGAAAATCTCATCCTTTGGCCCGCAGCGGTATACGCCCTGGCAGCTGGATGTCTTCTCCTCATCTTTGGTGCGATCGCAGATGTGGTCGGTGCCAAATTGATGTGGGTTACTGGAAGCTTTTTGTTTGTTGTATTCACGTTGGCTGTTGGACTTGCTCAGACCGGTATCCAGATCATTCTTTTCAGGACATTGCTTGGGGCTTCCATCTCCATGTGTCTCCCTACGGCGGTCAGCCTGATAGCCAATACCTTTCCCAAAGGGCCCTGGAGGAACGTCGCCTTTGCTATTAATGGTATGGGCAGTCCTCTGGGTTACGCGCTGGGTCTCGTTCTTGGAGGCATTTTCACTGATACTATCGGTTGGAGATGGGCTTATTACATGATGGCCATCATCAATTTTTGCTTGTCAATGGGCGCTATATGGTCTTTGCCTTCTGTTTACACTGCCTCTGAGAGAAAATGGACAACAAGACTGAGATATGAGATTGACTGGGTTGGAGCAGCGACGATGAGTGTGGCTCTTGGCATGCTTCTCTATGTTCTGGCCATGATATCTTCTTCTTACAAGAGGCTTGATGATCCTGCAAATATCGCGCTCTTGACAATAGCCATCATCTTGTTAGCGGCCTTCCCATTCTGGATGGACTATCAAGTCAAACATGGAAGACCAGCTCTTATCCCCAACAGTCTTTGGAGGAACCGATCCTTTACTTCTGTCTGTATCGCTGTTTTCCTTTGCTGGGCTTCACTCAACGGCATCGAATACTTTACTACCCTCTAGTAGGTGTCAAAATTCCCGCGACACTGGTTCAGATGCTAACTGTCGCAGTTTCCAAAAGGTAGAAGGTCTCTCAGCCCTGCAAAGCTCTCTTCGATTCCTCCCCCACGTTATCATGGGTGTGGCAGTAAACGTCATAACAGGTATTCTCATCGCCAAAGTCAAAGTCAGAACACTGGCTGTTGTTTCAGCGCTTGTGACAATGGTGGCAGCACCACTCATGGCGACTGTTGACGTAGGCGAAAACTACTGGCTTGCGCCCTTTTGGGCCATGTTCCTTTCACCCGTCAACCCAGATGGTAGGTAGCAATTTCCGACTAATCTGAAGACCAAGACTAACCGAAATAGTTCTCTTCACCGTATCAAATCTTGTCATTTCCGATGCTTATCCCCCTGAAATGCAGTCCCTTGCTGGTGGCGTGTTTAATGAAGTAGCGCAGTTTGGGAACTCGGTTGGTCTGGCGATCACTGCGGCTATCGCTGCATCTGTCACAGAGCACTCTGGAATTACGGCGCGTGAGGAAGCTTTGATGAAGGGTTACAGGGCTGCCTTTTGGACTATCTTTGCTAGTTGCACTACTGTCACTATTGTAGTTTGGCTTGGCTTGAAGAAAGGGGGTATCGTTGGCAGGAAGCAAGACTAGGTGAGGCCCATCTTGGTGGTTTATCTCATCAGCTATCGAAAGGTCTCTGCCTATTTATCACCGGCGTGACTCTTTTCAGGTGAAAAGGATATATTTTTAAGTTGATGTTACTTAAACACATGCGTCAAAATGAAATACCCAGTAAAACACTGTTTGCTCCAAACTGCAGTGTTCAGAAGGACCAGAAGTCTGCTATGTGACGGCAAATCCTATTGCCGTAGAATCCGAGCAAGGCTTTTCGCATCGCTTTGTGTATTGGAAGGAAGAATAATGAACAAGTACTCAGATTAGATAAACATCTTTCTCTTCGTACCTATACAAGGTAAATAGTGTGGTAATAGCTTCGTCACTAACCCTGATCATCTTGTTTGAGTTGTTCACCACACAAAATGAATGGATATTTAGATCGTCATAAAACTTCCATGTAAAATATCCCTACTTGCTAGCCTTGACTATATCTTTCCCTTGAACAACGTGGCCAACCAGCAGAAGATTTCCCGGCATGCGCATTCCAACCTCCTTGTCAATATCAATTACCTTTCCTCCCGGGTTGAGCAGATTTGTAGTTAGAAAGAAACCCAAGCCCACGGTCCCGAAGCTGAATTTTGGCATTACCTCTCGCATCTTGTCATGCCGCATTTTCTTTGCTTCATCCCTTGCAGTAAGATCGTCACCGAATATGTCTCTCAAAAGTCCTGCCATATTTTGGTCTAGATTATCCAGCCATGGAATTAAACTGTCCGACTGCCTTTCTCTCAACTCGTCTTTGAGACTACAATGAGATGCTATGTCATCGTTCTTCAAGTGGAACGTTATGTCGTAGTCGGTGGCCTTGATCACGAGCGGGATCTTGTGGTTGATTGAAAATGTCGTCTTATTCTATTGGATACCGTATCAGCAACCCATAAAGTTGACGGAACAAAACTTTGATGCAAATGATAGCACTTACGTTCACCTTTTCACCACGGTATCCCTCCTTGTTTTCTCTGTCATTGTGTCGTCCTGTCTTCTGCCACTGGGACTCAATCGAGAACTCCCACTCCACAGAAACTACTGGGGCCGTCTTAAACTTCTTCAGGGATACGATCATTCTCAATCCATAATGCCAAAGCTCAACGTATTTGCTTACCTCCTGATATATTCGAACTGTTGCCGGAATGGACTATGTGCTGTTAGTACTTTTCCCATGTTCGTAGCCCAGCCTGTGCCCGAAAATTCGCCAGTCTTACCTTGAGATCTTTACTCCATCCTTTCACCTCAAGATGAGGAGCGCCTCGTAGATTTTCTAGCCACTCCGCGTCTTCCCTTGGGAGTTTGATGTAAAAGGTGTTCTGAGAGAAAGGCTTTTGCCACGCTGCCTCGAAACCGATGCCACCGCCTTCCAGGCCAGTCTTACGAGTGACCTTCCACGTGTCCACACTTACATTGGTGAAAATTGAGTCTTTTACGGCCTTGTTATAAAGAAGTTCTGGGTGAACCAGGATCGAGGCTGTGTGGGTAGCCGGAATAGGAGGTATCTTTGGCGTCGCAGTCGTCCATATGCCTCGCCACATTGCTTGCAAATCGCTCTTCTCGCCGCTATCTTTGCCGTCAACGACATGAATGAAGAGCGAGAGAGCAGGTTCCTTGAGTATCGAGTTGCTTGAGCAAGTAGCGAATTTAAAGGACTTGGGTGTCAGATCGAGAGTAACCCCGCCCTGCCTTGGGGGAGACTTGTTCTTGACAGTAGCCAGTGTGTGCCGAATGACGTTGAATCGTGACTGGAAGTTATTATCGACGTCACCAGAGAAGAAAGCTTCGCAAAGTTCTTTTACGCGGGGAAATCTCTTGTCGATTCTCCTCTTCTGCTTTGGTGTGCAGTCGCCGCCGTAGATCCTCTTGGCCTCGCTTCGCAGAGTTTCGTTTTCAAGGTCGAGCTTGAGAACAACCCACGAAACCTCGAAGTTTTCGTCGCCAGCCCCACTTCGTGGCTTGTTCTTGAAAACACAGTCTCCCTCTACGTTAGGGCTCTTCTGTCCCTTGACCTCTTCGTAGGTGCCTGTCACTGTGCCCAGAGGTATATCGCGAACGACAAACTCATACGAATTGCTTGGGAGGCTGACCGGTTTAGGGCGATCCGATCTGTGGAAAGTTCCGCTCTGGACGGGTATCACCAGATCCACAGCTGGTTTCACAGTTTCTACCGCGAATCGGATATGGGGAGCACCTAGTTGAAGGTCATATGAACGAGTTCTTTTAGGCTTGCCGCCTTTGTCGTCACTTTCATCGTCGTCATCGTCGTCGTCGTCACTCGAGTCGTCATCCGAGTCCTCGGGGATGGGAATGACTGCTTTGACAGATGCAATCATTTCATTTTTGTGCTTGTGTTCGAACATTGTCAGTATTCTACTGAGAACAAGAAGTGGAACGGGTAATACTTTTTGCCAACTTGTCTCAAGAACCCGGTTGATTTCCTTTTGAGAATAGGAGACAACGACGTCCCAACCTAATGTGAAGCCGTTATCGGGGGATGGGTTGTTGCTTTTGGCCATAGCCTCAACCATGGTTTCTAGGTGTATTTCGGCCATATCGACAGTTGATTAAAATTTATAAGCAGGGGTTTGATAGAAGGGCAATGAATTTTGAGTTGAGCTGATTTGACTCAAGTTGAGCAGAGCGTGGAAGGAGTCAATTTATGTGTAAGATATGGGATATGTAGTTGAAGATAGTTACCGAGAACGGATTAGCATTTGTGATGATTGACTATGCAGTGGATGCTTTAGTGGGCGAGACTACTCTTCCAGTCACGGCCCTCTACCTTCCTGGGTGGATGCTTCAGTGCCAGCTGGCAGACGGCGACTCCTGTCTCAGCTCTACAAAAGTGTGCGCACTGCTCATCAATTGCCTCATTAGCAGAACTATGTATGTATGTCTCAACAGAGACGGCCTACGACGGAATGTGTAGAGGGTGAAAAAAAGAGAACAAAAACCTTGGATCTTTTACCTGGACTCATTCGCTTATTTTTCGACGCTGAAGGGATGTTCACTTGGTTCTCTCGGTTGCTCTTGCTCCCGGTGAATTCCTCTTCCTAGCTGCATGATGATCGCGATGATGAGTGATAAAAGGTCAAATTGTTTTCAGTAACTGCTTCCTTTTCATCAGCTAGTCTGTACATTTATGCCCTTCTCGGCCACTCAACTTAGAAGGGATTCGGTTCATCCGCATCCAATAATTCCAAACACGTCATGGACAACGCAAAACTTCTCTCCAACTTTCAGTTCCACAAGGTGATCGACAGGCCCAAAGAGTCTTATACGATCCTCTCTGCTACATCGGCAGGCCTGATATTTGGTAAAAATGAGACTCTTGGCTCGGTCATCTCTGACTACCCGAAAGCTATCAATGTTTTTGCCGAATCTATTACCCTAGGAGAATCGGATAGTTTGGCCGGTATTACATTTGGATCGGCTGAGACACAAGAAATAATCTTGAGCACTACCCATCTCGCTATTAAGGAGGGAGCAAAGACCGCCATTGTCAGTGTTCGCGGAGAACACGGACAAGTAAACGCCGTAGGGTCCGAAGATGGTCGTGAAAAAGCAAACGGCAAGCCTGGTCACAACCTCAGGGTCTACATCGGCCAGGCCCCATCCAACATACTGAATATCAGCTACGAAGCTCGAGGCGGAGATGGGGCGACCACTATTGAGACCGAGGTTGCTGCCGGCTCGGGTGGAAATGGAGGTTCAGTTGAAGTTATTTATCTTTCTACGTGGGCCCCGATCCTGCAGCATTTGCATCAGGTGTTGGCGATGGTTCGAGTCAGTAAGAAAGTTCCCAAGTCGTTAAGGGATGAGGCTGTGTCTGAGGCCCCAGACCCAATTGTCTTCAACCATATTCGAAGCATCATCATCGAAGCCAAGAACCTGTCTAACAAGAGCGATCCGTTGAGAGAGAAAGTCGTCAATTCTCTGTCTTCTTTGCTCAAATCAGATGTGATACACACTACAGGAGAAGTTTACGAAACCGTGAAGGAAACTCAAGCAATGGCAAAAGAAAACGTCAATGACCACGCCCGGCATCTGAGAAGATCTGCAAACTCAGCGGGCGGATATGGTGGAAGAGGAGGCGAGTCAGCTGGAGAGCGTGGTGATTCGGGTCAGGATGGTACTAGAGGCAAGGCTGCGACAAGAACTATCCTGGATTCCACTGTTGTGGGACCATTATCATTTCCACCTCTGCATCCATTGCAGTGCCAGATGCAAATAGATCTGGCGCGTGCTCTGATGTACATTGGTCAACCAACCACCATTGATCGTGCAAACCAGTTGCTATCTCAGTTGTCCGCAAAGATCCATGCTGTTATCGATGTTGCGGATGACGACTGCGACGAGGTCAAGAAGCTATCAGAGAAAGAAAGAGAAGAGCGGAACGCTAGGACTAGGTCGCTCAAGAAGGCGTATGAGAGCAGACGCAATCTGATGGGTATTCCACTTGAGATGGAGGATCCTGTTTTTGAGCTTCGCAGAATCGCTCGCAGGGCTGCAGAGATGCTATTCCAAACCAAGCAAGGCTTAGTTGATGTTTATGGCTATGCTCAAACATGGGCTCCACGTTTGTCAGTTGAGAAATTCGGAAGAGAGACCAAGGCATCTTTACAAGCACTTGAAAAGGCAGAAGGTTCCTACCTTTTGCTGGCAAAGGACCTCGACAAATTGCAGCGCGACGAAAGTCTTTGCGCAATAACTATTAGTCAGATGAAGGACGGATTGCAGCAGCTGAGTGAAGAGCGAAAACACAGGGCAGGTAAGATCCGCCAACTTCAGGATAAGATCTTCAGCCAGACTCTGAAGGCAGAGATCTCCCGTCAAGCAGATGAGGTCCAGTCACTGCTAGAAGACCTGAAGAGACGTTCCGATTACAATTTCGAGATTGGACCAGACAGTTGGTGGGGTGCATTGGTTAACGTTGCCAAGAAGACAGGAGTCGACCCTCTCGTTACAACCAAGGGCCAGGACAAGGATAAAAAAGATAAGGACAAAGGGGAAAAGGACGACGGCAAAAAGAAGAATAAGGGAGATGAGGGGGAAAGTCCAGAGAACGTCGCGGGGGCTGAGCGACTACCCACAAACCCAGTTCAGGTGGACCAGATAATGACAGAGACGACACCAAGTACTTCAACACTCACTGCCAATGAGGCGGACGGTGAACCCAACGGTGGATCTGAAAACTCTGGCACGAAAGGAGACGAGGAGAATGGGACCGGCAAGAAAGACGGTGAGAAGAAAGAGCCTGGGGAAGAAAAAGATGAGAAAAAAGGCAAGCCCAAGTTGGACTTTGAAAAGTTAAAGAAATTGTGGCAGCCTTTAGGCAGTCAAGCCACCGAGCTAATATGGGAGGGCATTACTACGATCCCTGACTCGGAAGGGAATACAGTCAGCAAACTTCTGATTGCGCGCCGGATAAAAAAGGTCTTGGGTAGCCTGTCTGATGTCGCTAAAGTGGACGACAGTCGAGTGGTACGAAATCCTAAAACCGGAGAGATTGTGCTGGATAAGGAGCGCGACGATCTTCTCATTGCAACTCAAACACAGATTGACAAGTTTGTTGAGGACTTCCTGCCATCCAAGATCGGCCCTGCAGCTATAAGGGTAAAGGAGGTCATGAAGAAATACGTCGATATGATTACTACACGGAACAATGCGAAGGTCGAATACAACCTGAAAGTGAAGGCGTACTTGGAGCTGAACAATCAGATCGGCTACCTTGAAGCTGCCCAGGCGAAACTAGATAGACAACGGTCTAAATTCGAACCCAGCCACCTCAATCAGATGAGGCAGATGTCTGAAAATATCTTCTCGTGGAACAAAGAGAGGACCATGCGCTTACTCTCTCTTTACCGCCGAGCGATCTACCTCGCGACACTGACACAGCCAAACTGGAATTCCATTGGCCTCGGAACCAACGATGCTTCACTAAGCCTACCGGCAGCTGCACTTACCAATGTTCATGACCGACTTGCGGGAGACTTGTTCGAAGCAGAAGACAAGGCTGGGTCAGACGCACAGCTGTTCCCGCCTAAGTTTGACGATGACCGGGGCAAGTTTGTACAGGTGGACCACGAGAGCCTTATCAAACATGGACAGCTGAGGATCAAGTTGTCTGCATCGACCCCGGTAGCGAGCGAAAACACACTCCCTGATTTTCGCGGTTGCGCTGACGTTCGAATTTATCGTGTGCGATTCTTCCTTGAAGGGGTCAAGATAAAGCCAGATGCTTTAAGCAAGGGCAGATACCCTATAGTAGACATTGATCTCACGCACGAGGGTGATAGTGTCTACTACGATCCTTCCGGCAACTGCCATACTTTTACTCATGACCCTATCGACGTCAAACCATCTTTTCGTGTGTCACCGTCGCCTGATGGTGCCACTCGGCTAGCTGTTGTAGACAATGGCGATATTGTCTCAATGTTACCCCGAGCGGGCAAAGTCGAAAAGTATGCTGCTCCTAGCCCGTTTGCTACATGGACAGTCTCGCTACGAGACGTCGATCTTGCGAGCGTTGACCTGTCTTCGGTTACCAAGGCATGGTTCGAGTTCTTTGGTACTAGTAGAAGTTTCAGAGCATCAGCTTTGAAAGACAAGAGTTAAGACTAGTTTGAGAGACGGTTTCTGTTCAGGTTTTTGGTTAGGCCATGGTCCACAACCCTAGTAGTATCAGCTTGAATAGTGACAACATAGGGTACTTCCACGTATCTGATGTCTCTAGGTCCATGGTCTTAGAGCCTTCACTCAGAATATGATATGTGACCAGGACTTCGCTCCACTGTTCGGAAGGGTCAATATGTCCGGCTGAAATTCCGAAACTAACAATAACTTAGCTTGTTGTCTATTTTCTATTAATGACACTTAACCTAGAACTCATACAGACGAATGAACCAGCACGTGATCCAAGTTTCTGACCCAAGCCTAAGAATTTGTCGTTACCACGAACAGGGCCTGGAACATCATCTCGGCCATGTCGATCAACGGGGCATTCGCATATCATCCCCGGGATCTTGAGAAACCGTAGACCGATTTTCGAGAATCTCCCAACCTCCGACGTCTAAATTACCGAGTATTTTGTACAGCCTATCAATGGTCTCAAATATGAAAATAGACTTCACTAGATCGTCGTCCCAGGGCTGAAAGGGATCCACCGCGGAGCCGAAGTCAAGCCTCATTCAGCTTGGACCATACATGTGAAAGACACGCGATCCAAGGGAACACGTTGTTGCCATGTTTCCGGGAATGACATGTTCTTCTGCGAGTCACCATCACAACGCCAAGTATCATGTTACACTGATAAGAGTAGACCACCTTTTATTTACCTGACGCCACTGAAGAATAAACCTGTTCTATGGAAGAATGTTCCGTGCAGTTTGCGTTGGTACAGCCCTTAGGGGGTGCTTAGTTACGTATAGAACCGCTTTTTTTTAGTAGCTAATCTTCTATAATTCTATTCAAGATCAATCTAGTATTATCTTCATCTATATACTGAGATAACCATATCTTATTGGTATAATTAACTTTGCTGTAGTAAAGAATACCCTTTAAATTATGGAAATGCGCATTTATAATCCCTGCGGGCTGCACTTCCAACATGATCCTACGCTAGAGAGGTGCGGAACCGCAGTTGCAGATTTGAGTCTGGGGTTCGTCTAGATCTTTGGTACTGGCGTCGTATTGGATCATGTTCACTGACTCGTTCGCAAGCAAAGCCCTGGGCTGTTATCAGTAATCAGAAGAGATATCACCATTGAACGTAGAGAGGATTCGCACAAACCAGAATTAGAAGATAAGGGTACTCTGAGCAAGGAAAGCAGTACCAAAGCGCCATGCTCCATTCCTCCGGAGTTGAACTTTGCTTCAGCCACTATCCAATGTCCTAGGGTACCTTGTTCCTTTGAAGTAGTGGTCCCAAAAGAGATGAGTCCACGTCTCAGGATTCCGGACGACTGGGAGCCGCCACAAAACTAGTGAAAGATCTTCGACAGTCTGAAATCAGATGCATAAGCGTTAGGCGTAAATCGCTCTACTGCAGGAGTAAAGGTTCCCCGAAGCCCCTGGACCCTGTTCGAAGTGTCGCTCTGCCTCAAATATACGATGCATTGTTCCCTCTCGAACTGCCTTTGTCCCTGCATTCCTCACCTTCTCCCCCTCCTTTCACAAACATCGTTATTCCCTGCACACATCAGTCACGATGGGCGGACTTCTGTTGGCAGATGACTATGAGTTCCACAAGCCTGGCCTTGTTGACATGAACATTGCCAGTATCGCCTGGGGATTCTCTTTAGGTGTATCTATCTTCAGTGGGACCAAGGCGATGCGACAAACCATCCAGTCTTGGAAAAGAGGAACAAGGACAAATATCTATCTTGCCTTGCTATGGACAGAATGGGCGAGTAGTGTGATTATGAGCGCCATCACATGGTGCTACCTTCGTCAATACATACCACCTGGCTTTCCTGTCTTCTTTGTCATTGGTATGCAGATTCCCTCCCGTCTTTTGTCAACCGTTGCTGATAGTGCAATGCAGTCCTTCTTTGGGCTATTCAGATCCAGACGCTCCTCCAAATCATCATCAACCGAATCTCTATCTTGATGGTCAACCGCCGTAACGCGTTTAAACTGAAGCTCACTACCTTCCTTATTCTTCTCGCCATTAATATAAGTGTTTTCTGTATCTGGATTCCAGCTCGTCTCCAAATCAGTAAGCAACTCATCAGGATCAATGCTGTCTGGGATAGAGTGGAGAAGGGTATATTTCTCGTTGTCGATGCGGGATTGAACTTTTACTTCATCCATCTTGTCAGGTCTCGCCTGGTCGCCAATGGCTTGACAAAATACACCCGCCTTTATCGCGTGAACCTGTTCATGATTGGTATCTCGATGACCATGGATGTAAGTACTGCTTCTTCGAAAGTCAGTGGTCTCAACTAAAACATGAAAGGTCCTTCTCATCGCCATGATGTCCCTTCCCAATGATATCGTCTACCTCCAGTTCCATCCTCTTGCGTACCTTGTCAAACTCCACATCGAGATGAACATGGCTGAGCTCATCACAAAGGTCGTCAAAGCCAGCAATCCCAGCGGCTACGACTACTCTGGCTCACGTTCGGGTGGAAAGAGTGGAGTCAAGACCGCCACGAACAAAAGAGCGACCTCTGTTTTTCCTGCCGGAAATCAGACATATATCGAAGCTGGCGAAAACATTGAGATGCCAGAGCGGACAGAGGACGGTATTAAAGTATCCAGGACATTCCAAACTACACAGATCGAAGTTGTCAAACCTAATCGTGATCGTACGGACTACGATGACCTTCAGAGCGAATCAAGCTCTACGCGAAACCTGAAGGAGGAGCAGTTTAATATTTAAACTTGGAACTAGCTGGAGACAAAACGTCCCAAGCTTTCGACCGGGATGACGATCCATCCGCAAATCTCTCAAGGATGAACTAGAAGAGAGAGACACATATCCTTCAAGCCGAAAATTTCATTTCTTTAGAATATATCTAGACCATACATAATTTTGACGCTAGGCCTTTCTGCGATGCAATTTGGCCATTCTTCTTTTCAATGACATGATCCCTGTTCAATCGCCAACGCTATGGTTCGGCTCCGCTCGACCGGTGAAAATGTGGCTGTTTTTTGTGCAGCATGTGTGGATACGAACCGAATGGCAAGTAGGTAGTCAAGATTTCAACGTCATGCTGAAAAAGGGCTTGTCGTTTCATATCGTGTAGTACGTACACCGGAACATGCGGAGGGGAGAAACAGGTTGGCCCGGCTCGGCTCAGCTCAGCAACTGTCTGTCAACCCACCATTCGTAGATGCGTGACATCAAAATTGGGGTCCAGTTACCCCAGACTTTAAATTCGCTGCCACATCGTTTTGAGTTTAAATGTTGTTGACGAATAGTCCAACTGCAAGAAATAATAGTTCCAAATACCCGTTTTAGACTTGCCATGAATCTTGTGGTATCTAGATATTGTATGCACGTCTACAAGCCTAATCCACTCTATTGAAGGCCTGCTCCTCTTCCCGGCAAACTTTACAATCTTTGTTTGGAACATCCTTATCATCACTCTTTTCACGACCGGTATAATGATCTTCCGAAGTCTTGGCGATCAATGATGAGCGAAAGCCAAGGCCGATAACTAACATTATTTGAAGCATGGCATTGTTACTGGTTGTTTCGTAACTTTGGTTCAGCTGGAAGTAACTTGGCAACAAAGGATCAGCCCTTGGCATGCGTGCATGTACAAACACCTTTTGCTGTAGGGCCATGTCGTCACTGTAAAATCATCCCGACCTCTCATCCAAGCCCAAGCCAAGCAATTCATTCCCTGCTTTACTGTGCATTCCGCTCATCCTTTTTTCGCCGAGCTCAGCCCCCGTCCATCATATAATTGCGTGTGCCCAACTAGGGATGACGCCCAGCTTAAGCCGCTGGAGCACTTCTCAGCACTGCTACATCCAGTCAGTTTCTGTCCCTGATATTATCACCCGTCCATTTTGTGTCTTGCCCAGGACTTTGCCAAGCTTTCACATGACGTTGCTTCCCCTACAAGTGTTTTTCTGAGACATTGTCTATTGGCTGTTAAACTCTGGGCATACGATGTCATTTCTCGGCATCTTCTGTTGGAGGGACTCAGGGATTTCGGTGCTCTAATGCCTGTCCTTGAAAGTTGCGTTCTCCCATTATATAGACTTGTTAGTACCCACAAGAACCGTGACATTTAGTAATTGTCGATTATTCTCTCCCGACCTCTTATCCTATTCCAAACTGCTTGTCCGTCGTGGTATAGCAGTAAAAAGCTTGATTGATACCAGCCCGCGATCCACAAGAACAATGGGTGTATGGGGCAAGATATCGAGTACCCTGGCGCCGCCGCCAGACAAGGCCGACGACGGGCGTGACCAGTGGCCCTCCCGTTCTGCATATCTTCTCGCCTCTTGTGGTGGCGCTGTAGGAATGGGAAATATGCTCCGCTACCCGTCCCAGGTCTACAACAACAACGGTCTACAGTGGTTCGTGCCCTATCTGATGGCTATATTTCTGCTCGCCATCCCCGCCATGGCGCTGGAGATCGCTGCTGGTAACGCCTACCGTGGCGGAACAGTAGTTGCCTACAACTCGATAAATAAGAGGCTCAAGGGCACTGGCTTTGCGCTTAACTACGTCGGCTTCGTAGTCGTTATCTACTTTGTGCCTATTCTTGCTTGGGCCATGGTGTACTTCCAAAAGTCCTTTACGAGTCCGCTTCCATGGGCTGGCGATACCGAGAACTGGTTTATGTACGAGGCTGTTGGTTCTGTTGATCCTGATACTTCGGGTCGCTGGGTTGTGCACCCTGGAGTTTCTCTCGATGGCCGTCTCGTTGGCTGGAATGCCTTCACCTGGTTCACTGTCTGGATTTGCATGTTTCGCGGTGTCGGCCTTACCGGACGAGTTGTCTATTTCACGATGGGCCTCCCTGTTATCATGGCTATCATTCTGGTTGGCCGCGGTGCATCCCTTCCAAATGCAGGCGAAGGTATCAAGATGTATTTCGGCAGTTGGCATAGCGAAAAGCTCGCTGGAACCAAAATCTGGCGTGACGCTGTTGGTCAAGTCTTTTTCTCAACTGGCGTCGGTTTTGGATACTATACAGCCTATGCTTCATATAACCGTCGGTTTTCCAATGCGGCACAAGACGCTGTCATAATTGTTCTCTTTAACAGCTTCTTCGAGGCCTTTGCTGCCTTCGCTGTCTTTGGAATCATCGGATATCTTGGCATGAAGCCAGAGAATACCGGTGAGATGGGCAGCTATGGCTTGGGATTCATGACATACCCTGAGGCATTCGTCGAGATGCCTGCATCTAACTTCTTTTCCGTTGTATTCTTCTTCACTATTATGCTTTTAGGTATCAGCTCTTCGTTCGCCATGCTTGACGCCGTTATGACCTTGATAATGGACGCCCCCTTTGCTAAGAGATGGGGTCGTCCCTGGGTGGCCACTGCCATGGTCATGCTCTGTTTTCTTCTTTCCCTCCCTCACTGCACCCAATTCGGGTACTACTTCATGGATGGCATTGACCGATGGATCAACAACATCGGCCTCGTATTTGTCGTGTGGGCCGAATGTGTTGGTGCTACCACCTTGTATCGATATCGAGATGTTGTCGGCCAGGTCGGCATGCTATCATGGGCTATGTATAATGGCGGCTTTCTTGGTGGCCAGCTTTTGGGCATCACAATCGGCCATACTGTTACACCTTGGGCTGGTGCTATAGCTGGCTTTGTCGTCTACTTTATTGGTCTCGCTGCCTCTCTCTTCCTGGCAAAGACACCAGACGCGTACGGTGGTCCGAAACTCATGACCAAAAACAAGCTCATGTCCGTCTTTTACTACAATGCTTTCTACTCTGTATGTACAAGCCCGAATATCAAACTAACAACAAATCTCTAACCTGGTAGCAGGGTAACATGCTCAGACATGATCTTAACTCTGTCATTGGTGTTGGTAAGAACTGGTCTCTCCCATTCATCTGGGCCCCCATGCTCCGCTATGTTTCAGGGCCTATATTGGCCATCATCTTCAGCCTGGCCTACCCCACCTTTGAAGAAGTCAAGAATGACCCTCTTCACATTGTTGGATTTATCGTTGCTCATTGTCTCCTCTTGTGGATCGTGATTGGTTATATCTTCCCTCGATGGTTCGATGTTTTTATCGCTCATGAGCGTCGTGAGGATTGGAAGCAGCCTTATGCTCCAAATATTATGCGAGGTACGACTGATGGGCAAGAGATTGGCAACAATGAGGCTGCCGTGTCGAGCGGGACGTCTTCGAAAGAGTGAATCTGTGTTCTAGTCGCTGAAATCGTGTTTAGTCCAGTGCTCTAGACTGGATCCTCATAACACTGCATCTATCTATATTTTGTACATGTGCCTAAAGTTTCTTGATGGACTTGGCATTGTTTTAACCTTGAAGGTTGATAGGCCCATCTGCCTACTTAGACTGGTTGTATTACAATGACCACAGTTCTCATCTCGTCATGATCGGCAACGTGCAATGATCGACAGTTATACTCCAGACTTCCGCAGAGCCTTGATATTTCAAATTGATCAGATGCTACTCGCGCGATGACTAGCAAAACAATATCAAACACCCTCTTCCATGCGAAAGTGAAGCAACCTCATTCCCCGGCCCGTACCATATCCACCATAAATACCACCTATGTTCCTTACAACTTCTAAACTCGGTTTGCCCAGGTCAAAGCACTCCTTCTGTTGTTTGCGGGACGTTCTTTAGCAAATTCCTCATCGTCTGACCAGTATTGCGCCTCCTTCTGGGTGGGCAACTCAGCAGCGGCGACACCAATCTGGCGGCTGAAACGGTTGTATGCAATAAAGGTATCCTTGTCACCAGCGACAGCATTAGTAGGTGTAGCAACACGCATCGAGATACGGCGGATCTCGACTGCATCCTCCTTGATCGCTTCCTTGCCTGTCATGGAATAGATAATGTTAAGGGCAGGGATTGAAAGGCCGTGGACGATGATGGAGAAAAGAACAAGCCAGTATACAGTCGGACCCATGGCACGGACAAGGTTGGTTTCCTCCTCATCACCCTCGCCGTCGTGGGGAAACAAATGACGAGCATGCTCAACATAGAAGACAGCGCCAGCACCAATAGGACCGAAGTATCCCATGAACAAAGCCTCCTTCCAGTTGGCGCAGACATCTGGCATAAGCTTGTAGCAGGCAAGGATAGCAGGCAATCGACGGAAGACGAGGACTAGGAATCCGAGACCAATGAGGCGTGGGACAGTGATGCCGGTACCAGTAGGGTCGTTGAAGCTCTCCCAAGGCAGGATAGCACCGATGTACATAAAGCCACCGAAGTTGAGGAGGACGTCGACACATGAGTTGACTTCGTCGTGGCGGATCTCGGTTTCGCGAAGGTAGTTGCCATCCCAGTTGAGCGCGCAGCCAGCAACAAAGCAAGCGAGGAGGTCATCAGTACCGATGGCTCCACAGGTGCCGACGAGGAAGAGACCCATGGCTGTGGGGAAAAGGACGTAAGATTCGTTGTCGACCAATTTGCTACCGAATGATTAGTCTGGGCAGATGGGAAGTTGTCAGGACAAGGGGTGCACGCACTGCTTGAGAGCAAACTTGATAGCCTTGCATGAACCAAATCCAACCACAGCTCCGTATACGATAGACAAGGCAACAATGTAAAGCCAAGTCTCAACCAACCAGTTCTCCAAGGCTACGGCAACGCCACCTCCAAGACGACCAACCTCACCAGCACGAGCCATAAGAGCGTGATGAGTAGATTCACCTGCAGCAGCCTTGGTGCCAGCACCAGGAATGTCAGCATGCTGAATCAGGTATGTCGCGAGCATGAGGAAGGGAAATCCGAAGCCGTCGTTGGCACCGGCCTCTGCGGAAATAATCTCTCGGAGTGGTCGAGCCACGTATTTGTCGGCAAAGGGACCCTTTGCAATGGCTTGGGATAGGATCGGGTCGGTACAGGTGACGCAGGAACCGATGACGAGAGCGGCGAGGAATGTAAGCTTGGGGATGGTGAGCATGATGCAAGCTGTCGTGCAGAACCACATGATGGTCATGATTGGCAAAAGACACAATGCCATCTCCTTCCATCGTGTGAGGCCGTACTTGGCAGGAAGTTGAAAGCCTGCAATGACCAGTTGGACACCAATCATGACACGAGCGACACCCTTTGCAATATTGTGTTAGTACATACAAGCAAAGCTTAACCTCAATGAAAGTCAGAGGGTCTTACCAAAGTGATCTCACTGGTCTGGCCCGGCGATGCAGAACCCCATCTTTCACTGTCTATAAACTTGGCGGCTATGGGACCGAGGATGACACCGATCAAGACAGCAGGTACTAATAAACATTAGACGACGGGAGGATGGGGGGGGAGAAGGGAATGGTGTACTAACGGGCTTCACCAAGGTACCACGCCTGCTTGATCTTGACGGAAATTATGCCATATAGATAAGTGAAAGCGCCTGTATATATGTAAGCCAAGCCATACCAAGACAACGAGACTATGTGCCAAGTCGGGAAGGAAGTAGGTGCAGAAACTAACCCAGCACGCCGAGCACGATGTTCAGCTCGCTCAAACTCAAGACTGGCATTTTGACGATTGGTTGAAAGGAAGCAATGGGATTCTATTGAAATGGGAAAGAAGATGATGTAGGAAATGAGAAAAAGGAAAAAAGAAAGAAAAAAGATACAAGAGGTCCTGCCTGCAGAAAGAAGAGAATGGGAAGATGGAAAGGAAATTAAGCCAAGACGCTTCTTTGGGGGATTTCCGATGATCTTTAAAGGGAGATGCGCCCAGAGAATGATTGGAGATGAAAGCAAGGCTCTAGTCTTTCAAAGCCAAGAAAGAGGCAAAAGGGTAAAAGGTTTTAGTCTAGTTAGCTCCGAAACAGACAAAGCACAGACGGGGCTATGGCTATAGATAAACATTTAGTTGTCGGTTTGCAGGATATCCGTACAAAAATAGCAGATACCAACAGAGATACAGAGTGCAATTGGCAGAGGAAAACGCCAAGAAGATGAACTCGAAACGTTCAGCACTCCGCCAACGATTCAGCACATGTCTCAACGCTTTGTTCAGTGCTAGCTGCGTGAAACTCTTGGCAGGAGAGATCATCTGCGCCATCGTGGGCCACGACTGTCTTGGCGTCTGGGTTGTGCTTGGCGATCGAAATTTACAGGCTGACAAGCGATGACATTTGCCCCTGGGTTAGAGGGATACGTAGTGGAACGTAGGACAGAGTATTGAATTGTAGTAATAGCAGTGACATCGATTTCTTAGTAGTTGGTAATCTTTATGTTGGAGTGGCTGTACAGATGCAACTAGATAAGACAAAGTAACTAGTATTTGCTTGCTACAGCCGTTCCACGATATACTTCAAAGTATGTGTACATACTATCTCATCCCTCACCACCCATTATAGCTACATGAGCCTTGTCTAATTTGTCTTTCACTCTCACCTAACCTGATTTAACGTCCATTTACACTCAATCAAGGCTACATACACAAACATTGTTGAAGTCGGATTCGAGATATTCCTTCCCGGTACTCAATAGACTACTCCCTATCCGTTACTGAAAAGAGATTGGCAGATTTACGGGGCGGGAAAAATGTCAGTGCTGAGATATGGCCACTTTAGCCACGCTCTTATTTTAAGCATAACAGCATTTCTCACCCATCGAACCCACTTCCAAGCGCCAGACCAACTCGAATTTTGCGTCAGTCAATCGCGTCACGTTGACCATAGAGGATCAAAGGTTGACCCCGGGGGATGGAACATGTTAGCGCTTTGAAGTTATGTCATCAGGAGGTCCCGCCCCCAGGGGGGACAGAAAACAGCGGAAGGATCTGGGTAGGAAATTTGGTGTAAGCTCTTCCGCTGTTTTTTTACCCCTAGCCCGCCACCGACCCGAGTCATTAAACACACTAAACATTAGAAGTGTGATCTGCATCGTCCCTGGAAATTGTCAATTCTTACGACCCGACCAATCAACATACAGGACGAGAAAGTGGCCGAGCCAGGCGTTTCAAACGCCTATCATCATCGCTATCGATCGAAGATCCATCACCATTGTAAACAGCACCGGTTTCAGCGTGACAGTACCCCAGCAACAACCTTTTGATATAATAGTCCTGTTAAAAAGCTGTAGTGGTTACAGCTCAGTGAACAGCGAAATGGAAAAATGAAGGCCTCGGGTTCTACCTCTGAGTCTAAATAAACTATAACTAGTTATCTCGCAACTGTTCCTTGCATGAATCAAACTACACGACCTAATCTATTTATTAATTTATTTGTACTTAAAACCTGTACTCAGACTCACAAAGTCAATCTGAGCCCGTCAACGTACAAGCGATTGAAAGGAAGAGGCACATTAGAAACAATGCTAAAATGCATCAAAACAACCTCTCACATTTCTCATTAGCTCACGAAACACTGTATACAAAATGACGAGTGCATAACAAGCTATCTACCAACCAACGATAAGACGAGTGACAGGTGACGAAAAAGAAAAAAGCTGAAGCCGGGATTACTTGACCCGGGCTTGTGTGGGTAGACAAAATTACGAGGATTGTTCTAAAATTAAACATCTGATCATTGGGACCCGCGCTAATGAGGATCGTATTTTGGTGTTTAGGGTAGTAAAACAGAAATTTAGGCAGTGGCGAGAGCTACACATTGCGATATGTTAACGGGAATATCTTTGTTTAGACCGATAGCTTCTATGTCCTCTAAATAGAGAAATAGATTTCCGGTATTTCACATGCTACGTAGTTGAGCAAACTCGAGATTGAAGATTGAGAAAACTAGAGGAATCAGAGAAACAGCCCTACCTACACGTGCATTTCCAACAAAGTATGGAACATTAACCGCTCGACATCTAGAACTAAATCTTCTTCTTCGTTCCCACCTCTTGCACTTCTACCCCTTGAATACTACCCCGTCTCTCTTCCTTCTCCAGAAACTCATCAATCAGACCCCTGAAGTCGGCCGGCAAATAAGGCGACGTCAGTTCGGCGAAACAGCTTCCCTTGCGGCGGGTATTGAGTCCAAGATCCTTCATCAGCATGTTACAATAAGGTAGTCCCTCAAACACCATATCGGGCAGATCAGCACCGTAACCGCAAGGGAACCGCCATTTTCCCCATTGCGTGTGGAGCATAATCTCATCTGTGATCTCTTTGTTGGAGAAGGGAATAGATCGAATTTTGCCTGCAAAGAAAGCGGCGATCCAGTGACCCTGAATGGTGGCGCATGTCGCAGTGCTGACAGTTGATATCATCCCCGCAAAGGCGAGATCCCGGGTCTTCACCATCTGTGAAGGAATCATGAAACGGTAGTATCGAAGGGTGTTGGCCTCCTTGGTTTTGACGACGCCAAGCTCGGGCTGTGACTTGAGACCTGGATATAAAGACAGTACCTGTGCGTCGGCTGCTTGGCTGAGTGCACGTTTCTTGTCCAGTGAGTATGGAAGACCAAGCTTGTCTTCTGCGAACTTGATGGTCGATTCCTTCTTCCAACCTGTCGAGCAAATAATAGCATCCGTCTCAATGACCGAGCCCGATGCCAGGATTGCCTTTTTGGGTTCAAGCGACTCAATGTCATCAATGTGTACTCGAATCTTGCCTTGCTTGATAAGATCCCACAGCGGTGTATCGTAGTTCAGGATACTCAACCCACTACCGATCCAAAAAGCCGAATGCCAAGGTTTGAGCTTCTTCAGCTCAGGATGCGAGTCATACCCATTCGCAGAAATAACATCGCCACTAAGAACCTTCCAGAACCCATTGACCACTAATCTTCCCAAGGCAGTGCCATGCAGAAAGTCCCTCACACCGGGATAGCCATCAGCTTCACCCCATGGGCAAGGGCTGAACCATGTCATCCACCGGATGTTTAAAAGTTGGTCCAGCCGCTTCTTCAAAGGTGTGACAAATGGCGGTGCGATCCAGACAGGACCGTTGCCGGTTGGGCGTACTATCAGGTCGACTTCCGCACCATCATGGACCAAGGCGTATGCTACGTCAAAAGCAGACTTGGCGCCACCAACGACAATTGCTTTCTTGACTTTCAGATTCGGTGCCTCTTTGCAGAATTCCTTTGCGTGGAAGAGAGGAGCATTGAACAATTCTGCATTCTTATAGGAAGGCATGTTTGGTGTTGAAGTAAGACCTGTCGCGAGGACAAGTCTTATAGTGTTGATGAAACGATTCCCAACCGGTGAAGTAACAGTTAGGCGCCAACCCGCGTCTCCATTTCGTTCCACAAGATCAACAGCAGTATGGAATTGCACCTTGTCATAAACGTCGAAATGTTTGGCAAAGTCGGTAAGGTATCTGTGGAGTATGGCGCCAGGGATGTGAGTGTTGGGTCCGACGCCATATGTCTCGAAGTCCATTGGGAAGTCAGGGTATTCGTATGTTCCTTTCATATTGTTTGACTTGAGGCCTGGGTAGAGTCTGTTCTTCGACCATGTTCCACCGCATGATTCAGCTGATTCGAGGATAGCAAGAGATACAGAGGGTAGAATCTGATGAATGGCTTTTGCAGCGGCGAGGCCAAACCATCCTGGACAGCATTAGTTTGCAAATGATGAATGATAGGGTTCATTGGGGACGTACCAGCGCCAACCACTACTACATCATATGATTCGGTCATTGTGATGGAGGAAGGAATGCTGAATGGGAGTATTTGAGATCGCGTATCCTCTGTTATGATGGAAAAAATTTGATATGATTTCGTGCATTGAGGGCGAATCAGGGCTCTATATCTATCCTATCACAACCCATGCGGATATCCCCAAACACGGCTGTTTCGCCCACTGCCGACTTGCGTTCCAGGTTATGCCTCCCCTGAAGGCTGTGTTCAACCTACGAAATCCAGTTCGGAAGCGTCAAATGCCACCCATAAGATAGCCAGTAGCAAACAAATTCCAGTCTAAGACTGATAACACTAGTGGTTACCCCAGATTTTGACGTTCCGTAGTCGAGATGATCCCCATTCCGGCCCCGCGTTCCAGGGTAATGAATCGCCTATCTCAAGCCACGGAAAGCTCAAGATAGCGAATTTCAGGACAGACAAGCATTATCAAGTTCCGGACCAGGATGAATTGATCATCTAGGGGTATTGTCCTTGTGCCGTGCACCAATTACAGTGCGACGAACATGGCTATTCAGGGTACGGCCTTTCCGATCGGAAATTCCGAAAACACGGAATCCACAATCTGTGCTCGTCAACCAACACCAACTACCAGAGATAACGCTCTTCCGTGATGGTTGCTGTGAGCGGATGAGGAGAATGCTCCAAGCGCTTAATTCGGGGTAGGCAACATTGGAGAAGACTTAGACATGGACAGCTTCATCTATATATCCCACAACAAGATACCATCTACGCACTGATTCCCCATCATTGACCAACCAAATAACACGCCCATCACTATCATGTATGCAGATATCTCTAAGCCTCCTACTCCTCTTCCCCAAGCCAAGCCTCAAACGGTAACTGAAGGCATCACACTTTTGTCTCCCCTGTCGAGATTAGGTCAAGGCCCAGGTCTTGTGATTCTGCATCCTGACTCGGACAAACACTTGGATATCATTGACGGTGTTCCCTCAGCACTCATCAAGTGGGCTGAAGAGGGTTATGCTGTTGTTGAAGTACAGACGAGAGCTTTGAAAGGGGAGGCTGGAGAGGTCTTGACGAATGCGCTACAAGCGTTGAGGAGTTGTGACGGGTTCGTGAAAGATAATAAGATTGGACTTATTGGTAAGTATCCCTGTATCGTATTGTGGGGTGAATCTTTCTAACGGCCGTGTTAGCATATGGTCCTGAGTTATGGAACAAAGTTGCCTCAGTCATTACCGACAAAGACATATCAGGTGCCATAATTTACGCCAACGCAGCCGACTTAGCAACGCTGCAAGGCTCCACGATCCCTACACTTAAGCATATAGCATCCCGCACCGAGAAGCTTGAACGAAAAGATGGTTCAACAACATATTCCTACCCTGCAGCCAAGTCTCACTTGGTAGCTGTTCCCTTTACCGAAGACTTCGACTACTCGGCTGAGTCAGTTTCGCATACGAGGAATTTGACATTTCTCAAACCGTTAACGAACGGTCCATATTTCGACCTCGAAGCTATATGGGATGAACATACCTATTATGAGTTTTCGGACCGGTCGGTTGAGCATACCATGAGCACAATGGTTGACCAGCCTTATGTTAATCACGTTCCTACTGTGAGTGCTTGTGTACAAGAGTATAATGACAGTATAAGTGCTGACAAGAGAATAGTTGACGGGTGGAATCGGTCGCACGTCGTTGTCAAAGTTTTATCGTGATAACTTCATCTTCCAGAATTCTGATGACACGGAGCTTGAGTTGATCAGTCGTACTATTGGCATTGACCGTGTTATCGATGAGTTTCTTTATAAGTTCACACATAACAAGGTTATTGACTGGCTGTATGTGTATCCTTTCCCATAGACCGATTTAGTCACGGCACTAACACGCAATCCACAAAAAGTCTTCCGGGAGTACCACCCACTCACAAGAAGATGGAAGTCCCTTTCACAGCGGTGGTAAATATTCGTGGCGATCGACTGTACCATGAACACATCGCGTGGGATCAGGGCACTGTTCTTGCTCAATTAGGTTTGATGCCACAGTACTTACCGTTTCCTTATCCCGTTGAGGGACAGAAGGAGGGGGCCAAGTATGAGTATCGGGTTCCTGTGACTGGTATTGACACAGCGTTGAAGATGAGGGATCGCAACGCAGTGGCATCAAATGAGATGTTCGGCTATAAAGTTAGAGAGGTTTAGTTATGGAATAGGTAGTCTTTGTACCAATATGCTACATAGTCCTTCTTTATCGTGTCAGTTGACAAAATGTGACACCTTGTATAAAGCCGAGTCGCGGTACCAAGGCTGGCTGTTCTCACGAGAATGATAATTACCGTTATCTTTAAAATGTAGTGGAATAGTGGCCCAGCTACTCGAGTATCTTTTTAGTGTAATGAAAGAGATAAGACAAGGAAATTGCGGGAAAGATTGCTGGCTTGTAGATCCACAACCCGTCGCATGTTATTAGGGGATGCGGTTCAGATCCAAAACGAAAGAGGCACAGTTCCGACGATTCGGCTATGGGCCTGCGTCTTCAGGTACACAAAAGCTACAGAAGGCCTGAACGTGGCGACAATTTAGTCTCCGTAGGCGCTGCCATGGACTGCAAACAGGCACGGTACTTGATGTCTCGCCAAGGCACGCATACATGTGAAGCAACCCTGTACCTGATGAAACATTTCACCGTATACTCTGGACATAGACTTCATCTACCATCTGTCCGGGACAGTCTCCGTCCGAAACCGGGCCGCCTCTATCTAGACACTTCGAAACTCTCACTCTATGATTGGCCACTTGTCCCAAGACCATTTCCCAGATTCATACTAGTCTCAGGGTGTATGAATCGCAAAGTTTAATTCTCCTAGTTCCAGAGAGATAACAAGTAACTGACCCTGCTACCCCAGTGACACTCTCGGTCTAGTCTAGTTTACCCCGCATGGGTCCCAAGGTCAAAGCCACCGCTCCAAGGAGAAAGGAGGCATAATAAATAATTCTAACACGGCTTATCAATTCTGTTGGTTAACTTCTCCCTTTGACATGATGTTCTGTTAAATAACCCTCAACCTATTAACCCTGGCAGCTAACTATACCGCATTCAAGAACCGCATTCCAAAGTCAAGCGCGACGATATGTCGCAGGTTAGAGGCGTCAAGAAGTCCTCCAATCCAGAACCCGGCAAACGCCGAACTCCTTATGCTCTCCGCGCGTGCGAAGCCTGTCGTCGTCGCAAAGGCAAATGCGACGGACGTCAACCATGTCGCCATTGCGCAAGTCGTCGCCAGAATTGTAGTTACACCGGCAGTTTAGAGGCCAGCGATGATTGGCAAGCAACAGCACCAACAACCTTGGTTTCATCGAGTACCGCTGCACCCGATCAATATCCACCATCGAATCATTCAGGACCACGTCAGACGGATCAAAACGCGATCGTGGATATGCTATCAAATCTCCAAGCGCAATTGAATAGTCTTGCTGCGCAGGTAAACTCGAATTATCACCAGGAAACGAACCTGCCATCGCCCGTCACCATCATTGAGAGCGCGACAGCAGCCATCAATCGAATCGACGCCGAAACTTCAAACTGCAACTCCAACGACGATGCAGTCGACTCGCCTCAATCGTCAAGAACAGTCACTTCTCAAAACTTTTACGGGCCAACTTGTCCCGACTACGCGCTTAACGTCGGTCAACTAAAACTACGACACAGTCTCCATCAGCGCCAAGTCCAACTCGCAAGCATTCACGAAGATGGCGATCCAGATGAAGAGGATCCCGAAACCCAGAATGGCCAGTTCTCCATGTCGCCACACACCATCGACAAAGGCGACCCAGCTATGCTCCTCACATTCCGCTCCGTCATTAGCTTACAGGAAGCTATCCAGCTGTTATACGTTTACCAAGAAGTCATCGGAGAGCTTCATCCTGTTGTCGATATTGATGGGCTAGTCATGCAGACCAAGTCATGGTATGCAGATGCGGGAGCCGGAGTATGGGATGTTGTTGCGGCGAGTACGGGAGCGGAAGCGTATGAGCTGCTCTTGATCATGAACCTTTGTCTTGCTATCGCCTTACGGGCAGACGCCAAGGTGGGAAGTGTTAACACAGAGGGTTTGCTAAGAGACAGCTTTCAAGACGCTGTCAATGCAAAGCTTGCCGCGCCCGCGAATAGCATCAAACATGCCACGATCATATTTCTCAAGGTATGCTTCCTCCTCAATATTTCATGTCTATTACCAACAAGGGTTTAGGGCTGGTATGACTTTTTCCACGATATGCCTCGGTCAGCTTGGCGTATGTGTGGCATCGCGGGGAGAATGCTGATGGAGCTCGGGCTTCATAACGCCGAGGTCTTTAAACATACGTTGAGGTCAGAAGCCCAAAGAACCGAAGCTTGTACCTTGGTCAGCAGCATTGTCATACTCGATCGACAATGGAGCTATGCCACTGGTCTGCCGATACACTTCCACGAAGCGAGCTTCAGCTCAATCTCGACCTCATCGGTTAGTACATCAGATACATCTACTGTCATATTTGCTTACGCAGTCAGGTCAAACATCCTTACTTGAAGGCTATGCTTTCATTCATTCTCATTAGCGACCGTTTCAGTGAACCCATCTCCAGGGCAGCCAAAGGCGAAGGCTACAACGATGAAAGCTCGTTCGAACTAATGACGTTTCAAATTGAGCAGTGGCGCAAGAAAGCAGTTGGCGAATATTCAATAGCGCAATGCCACACATGGCAAACAGACCCGTCGACGAGACCACCGACATGGGCCATACTACTGAACCTCCGCGCCGAATCCGTCCGAAGCCAACTCCTCAAACCGTTCTTCTTTTCAGAATCGGATATCGAGACAACAAAAAAGCATGTCAGAGCGGCGACAGAACGAGTTTACGATATTATCAATGTTCTACATACACTTGATCTTACGACGGATATTTACAGAAAGCAACATCCGTGTTATCAGCACATACTGGCCTGTACTTCCGGACTCGCATTTCTTCTCATGGCCTTCATTAAACAGAACAGAAGCACCATGTTGCCAAGTCTAACGCCAGACCTGATAGAATCTCTAGGCGGAAGCTTCAGCATGGCAGTAAGCCTTACAACCAAATATACTAGTCGCTCACGGTCGGCGCGCAGACTAGCAAAGCGACTCGTCGAGATGCGAAGGAATCTTCTCAGTCTGGGTATCCTAGATGCCACGAGCCCGGGAAGTCACGAGGGGCTGGAGGGCGTTACAGAGTCTGTCAGAAGAGCAAGTCTTACGCAGAATGGGTTTGACGGTGGCTATACTGAATACTCACCACCTTTTAGTACTAATACGGTGTTCGGAAGCGGAATCGGAATTACGGGAGTGGATACTGACATGCAGATTGGATGGGATGATCCGATGAGATTACAGTGGCCGCTTGGAGATGTGAATCACATGTTTTCGGAAAGCATATTCTAGAGCACGTTGGAAATCATATCTTGATGCAATGTGGTTGAGCTTATGTGCTTCGAGTGAATGCTGATGAATCGTAATACGAGGAGTTTCTGAACAATTACAGGTATAGTCCTAGATGTTTCGGGATGTGGGTATGTAGACGTAAGCTTTAAATATCAAATGTAGTAACAAGTATTAATTGTCATGTATTGCCCAGTTGTGCTGCGTCAGCAATGGTCTAAGATTTGACAAACACTCCATGATCAATCTCCTGTGCTTTTCCTTCATACTTCCATTGCTGTACATACGCCTCTCCTCCCTTAGGACACTCAAGTCCCTTTCCTTGTCCATTACAAGTCGCGTAAGCACCCAGCAGACTTCCTACAAACTGTCCAGCACCGAAGCTAACAAGTCTCGCCTCGGCAGTGGCAACATTGACCTTCTTACCATTATTCTCCGCGCCAAGGTTGTAGTGAGTCGCATTCGCAGTTTCGATGAACAGACGAATTGATCCGTGCTCCCATCCCTTGGGGACAGGAACTGTCTTCGGGGCGGGTGCATCTGGACCAGTGGCGCGGAAACGAAGTGAGAGTTGGGAGTTCTTGTTGCGGATTATGCCGAGATCGATATGATCGACTTGTGTGCGGAAGATGGTGATGCCCGCTTCCTGGTCCTCCTTCTTGGGCTTGAAGTCAACATCGATGCTAAACTTGAACAGTGTATGTGTTTGGCGACGACCGATAAACGCCACTCCACGCTGACCAGAAAGCTCGATCTCATCTCCTCCGATAACGCCGGTCACATTGTTCCTGCTAGGGATAATTCGCATTCCCTTTGGTGAGAGACTGAAAGTACCTCCCCTGGGTACACGATGGTGAACAAAGTGTGGAGGAATCGACTTGGTCTTCTTCAGGTCGTAGTTATCCGGATCATCGTTGAATGGCCCATTTCCAGGAACATTTCGGGTAGGCTTTGGAAGAAGATGCCCGGGCATGCGGCCTCGCACGGGCTGAAGGACAGGCCATTCGCCTTTGTTCCAAGTTGCGTTGAAGAGAACAGCTTCACGACCCATAGGGGAAACACCCTGTTGTGTAATCCTGGTAGCCAAGCAAAGGCCCCACCAGTTCCCCTTGGTGTCCTGGAACAAGTCTCCATGGCCAACTGTCTGAAAATACTCGTCTGTCCCGCGGTTTGTCAGGATCGGGTTGTTCTTGTAGGCCTCATATGGACCAGTGATCTTTTTCGCGCGTGCGATTGTGATGGCATGATCTTCTGCCGTTCCTCCCTCGGCGATCATGAGATAGTAGTAACCGTCGCGCTTGTAAATATGTGGTCCTTCGGGCCAGACACCGCCCGTACCGTTCCAGATGTTCAACTCGGGAGTAAGCTCTCCTGTTTCGAGGTCCAGTTCTTGAAGCGTAATTCCATGTGTCGCCGTGTAAACCTTTCCATCATCGTCCCAAAACAGGTCGGGATCGATATGGCTTGGCTTGAATGTAACAGGGTCACTCCAGCTCGCTTCGTTCCAAGGGTCTTTGGTCTTGAAAATGACGCCAATGATATCTCCAACTCCAAGATACTCGCAGATGACGTAATAGTCGCCCTTGTGGTATCGGATTGTTGGTGCGTACATGCCTTGTTGTTGTCCCTCTGTCTTCCAGCTCACGCCAGGAAGTTGTTTTTCACGGTTCCAGACATGACTGATGAGACGCCAGTTGACCAAATCTTTGGACGCATATACGGGAAGACCGGGGAAAGAGATAAAAGTTGACGTGACGCAGAGAAAGATGCCGTCCTTTTGTATGCATGAAGGGTCGGAGTGCCATCCTGGGAGAACTGGGTTGGTGAACGTGGAAACATCTTTGTTTGGCTTGTCTGGAAGAGCACTTCCTAACGCAAGAAGCGGGAAGAGTAGAGAAGTGAGGAGCATATTGGCGATTGAGCAAAAGGCCCTGGTCAATCGATACAATGGGGCCAAGTTAGCTACAGGACAGTGAATGAGCTTATATGTAGACCTAATTTAGCCATATTGCGGGGAATACCATGAGTAAATCAAGAACGGAAGCAAGTCGTTGGGTTGGCAATGCCGATTTGACCGCTAGTAGTAGAATCCTTGCTGCAGCGTCATAGTTGGATGGTGATCTTGTCGAGAATCATGCTGGTTTGAGGGGTCCTTCCACATAAGACCATGTTAATGTTACTCTATCTAAATAGGCTGATTAAATACTCCAGATGTCAGTGTAGAAAATCAGTTCAATGGCGGAAATGAGATGTTCGGCAATTTAGCCTAATTATATGCAGATTTACCCCAGACTCAACCACTCCATGATTCATTTGTCGTATTACCAGACAAGTTTGTTCTCATGGCAATCAATTGAATCCTAAATCTAATTATCGTAACTGATCAAACCATCGATCGTACCCGCATGTAAGCCTCCAGTGATCTGGATATCCGCGGCGGTGGTATGTCTCGCCGCATCGCTGAGCAAATAAACAACTGCCCCCGTAAGATCATTTTGAGTGCTCAGTCTCTGATTCGGCGGCGACAACCACATTTGTTCGCCTTCTCTTTTACTCTTGTGCTCGCGCACGTTCCTCGTCATGTCCGAGTCCACAAAGCCAGGCGATATAGTGTTTATCCTGATCTTCTTTGGCGCAAGTTCCACAGCAAGCGCCTTTGAGAGCATCAGAATACCTCCCTTTGAGGCGTTATAGGCAGCCATCCGGTAGCCTGGAAGGCCAATGTGGGCGGACTGTGACGCGAGCAGGACCATGCTCCCGGCAGTTCCTTGCTTGATTATTTGGCGCGCAGCCTTTTGAACGACAAAGAACGTCCCACGAACCTGGAATAGTCAGCAGCATGCCACGGATAAACTCGCTTTTAGTCAACTAACATTGATGTCTTGAATACGTGTAAACTCATCCCAGGTTTGGTCCAAAAACGGCTTGTCAATCGCGATACCGGCTGCGGGGACAACACCATCAATAGTTCCAAACTCGCTGAGAACCTTTTCAAACGCAGCATCGATGCTCTCTTCCGATGTGACGTCCGTCTTGATGTAGACAGTCTTTGCGGAGAACTTCTCGCTAAGCGTGTTAAACTCAGGAACGGGTTGGTCTTGGATGTCTAGCACTGCTACATTGCCACCCATCTCGCATATGGCTCGTGTGCAGGCGAAACCAATACCTTGAGCGCCGCCTGTGACGATATAGTTGCGGCCACGGAGCTCAAACATGGGACGGACATCTTGGAGAGGTTCGGGAGACATTTCTAAGGTGTTTGGTATAGGGTAGGGGAATTAGCTTAACAAGATGAGCTTTAGGTCTTCTGATTTATCAATAGTAAGAAACAGTGAGGATCGATATGATGCAAGCTTTTGTGTTAATTGTCGACTGTTTTCTTATCGTACCTACTTAGGTAGACTATTTTGAGTCAGTGTCGCTGAGTCGGCAAACGGAACTAGACCCACTTTCCGCCGTTCCGATCCCAGCCCGGCAGTTCCGTATTGAGAGTTTGGGCCTCCTGAGGTCAATGCCGAACAAGGGAACGAGAGCCGATCATGAAGATTGGTCAATCTGAAGATCATCCTTTGTAAGGTTTATCGGTATTTATGGGAGGCTTCATTATCGTATTGTGATATGAGCATATCCAGACTTGGACAGACTGACTCGATCCACAACAGCCATGACATCTCATCCTCCTGCTGCGTGCTGCACGGTTGCTAATCTCCATGAGTAAGTAATTACGCACATTTGTTTCCCTAGAAAACTTGAGAGTGGCGTATTGACTTGTGCAGAGGCGACCCTACCGGTTCCATAATCCAGATTGATAACAAGATCAATGGCTATGTAGCCAAGCCTTCTTCAGGTCAGCCCAAGAAGGCCATCCTATATCTTCCAGATATTTTTGGAATATGGCAAAACAGTAAGCTTATGGCTGATGCCTTTGCTGTTCAGGGCTACCTCTGCCTTGTACCATCCACAACCCCTCTTTCGGCATAACCCCTCTTTCGGCAAGCAAAATAAAAAAGCCACCACCAAAAATCAACAACTTCACTTACACAGAACTTGACCAAATTGATAGAAATCCGTGAAATTTTTCGTTTCATAAATCATAAATAGGGTTTATCTATTGTACCCTGGGTCTTTTCACCA
>JAAVUF010000292.1:0-16797 GCA_014898995.1 Fusarium sibiricum
CGTGGTGAAGCTTCTCCTCGATAAAGCCGCCCGTCACTCTGATCCAGGCGACATAGCTGACATACCCTTTCCAACTGTTTCTAAATCTCGAGATGGACCCAAAGCAGAACAATCGACAGCTCTTCATGGCATTCGAATAAAAGGTCAACTCGGTCCCAGTCTACGGGACGTGACATCCCAAAGGAAACGATCAAGTTCTCGCATACCGACATTTCATCGAGCACGCGATTATAGTGAATCAGAAATGAACCTAGCATTGATTGTTGCGGCGGGTAATGGCCACTCTCAAGCTCTAAACACCCTTCTGAGGAGTCGCTCCTACGGTAAGCCTGCAATCAAGCAAGCATATAGAGCTAGTGCAATCAGCGGACAGAGAGCTTTCATTCGTATCCTACAGGCATTCCTAAACTTGGAAGATGCCACACGATTAGTCAATGAGTTCGATGACGCTGGACGCACACCGTTACACTGGGCTATTGAACGCAACGACAAATCAACTGTCTTGGTTCTCCTCCAGCATGGCGCCAGCGTTGCTTTCCTCGACAATCATGGGTTATCTCCTCTAATGCTCGCCGCTCAAAATCAAAGATCTTGTAGTCGTGGGTTAGCTCATGCCGTCGCCGCTGTGCCGGTCACTGCTTCGGCTCCTGAGATGCAGATGGGTGTAGGCTTTAGGGGTGATGTTCAAGCCACTGCTCTGTTGCATACCAAAACCTTTCTTGGGATTGAGCGCCAGCCTGGTGAAGCACATATACAGCTATATGGAACGATGGTGCAGGCTATCTTGGAGTCACTTGAGTCGCCCGATATTTTCGAGATTACATCGAATCCAGCTTACGGATCTAAAATCAACACATGGGGAGAATGTTTATTTGACAGTCACGTCCGTTTTCTCTTGGGGCCTAACTTGTCCGTTACTCTCCGCTTGGACAGAATTCTCGGTTTTGGATCAGGTGCCTTAGGGTGCGACATTATTCGGATGGTTCGGGCAACGGAAGACAGCATCGGCAGTAGGGGCCGATACTTTCGCCTTCAGAAACTCCTCCACGCGTCGCCTTCGAGCAAACCAGAGATCCTCCTCAGCCTGAAACTCCTTGCCTGGCTGTATGCTTTAATTCACAGTGTGTGTGACCAAGAGATCCGGAGAATTGGTCGTTTCGGATCGGTCGCCCAAGATCTTCCGGAGTTTGGACAATGCTGGAGGGAAGCCTTTGGTGATCCAATGCTTGTGGACCTCCGATCGGTAGGCACAACGAAAGAAATCTTCAACCTCGGATGTAGTCTCGATGCGAACGTAGGGATGTTGCTGCAAGCGGCCACGTTCACGACGATGCTTGATCTTAGGCTGGCTCTGAACATCGATTCAGAAGCTACGTTGGATAACACAAAACTGATGCGAGGTCCTGGGGGGGTTTGCGTCCTGGTCGGTAACTTTCCTGGCTGCGATCTACCTCTCTGGCACGTCTGTTCAATCGAAGAAGCCTGTATGATCAACGCTGACCCCCCTCGATTCCTAAAGACAGTCGAGTCCATGAGGGACCATCTAGCTCAGACTTGCCCACCCAATACCTGGATGATGCCGCCATTTTCGGGAGACGTTGTCCTTGTCGGTGCACTTATTCAGCCCTACGTCCGTGACAATATATGCTGTCAAGGATTGTTTCAAGCCCCAAAGCCAGTTGTTGCTGGGCGATCTCATTTGCACTTGGAGAGGGCTGGTTTGCAATGGGAGGCGGTGTTTGGTGAGGTCCAACTCAGTATGGGGGCCCAGGGACCTCAAGCATCCTTGGTAATTGGTGGTGAAGCATCAAGGAAGCCGTCTCGCATAGGCCACACGCCCGAGATTTCCCTTTCTCAGAGCATTACTTTTCTTGAAAGAGCTCAACGGTCTTGGGTGCTGGTTTATCAAACTTTTAATGGGAAAGTCGTGGAACAAAACTTATACTCGATGGCAACATGTTTGCTGCAGGTAAGAGGCTTTATACACTGCCTTAAACCGTCAACTAACTCCCTGTTCTAGTATTCTCCATCTACTTCGCAGAACTTTTTGACAGATCCAGGTCTCCAAGTTGCATCACAGTGGTATACGAAGCATGCTAGCCTTATCCGAATATGTGCTACAATAATCTCCAATCCAACTCCAATATACACGAAAGGAAAACTTGGGGGTATTGATATTGCAGCATTGAGAGATTGTAATGAGCGGATTTTTGTCTGGGAGGAGATTAAACCTTGCCCATCATGGACTGCCGTATTTAGCTGGCTTCCAGCAATAGCGGTGAGGTCTCTTGAGTTGGAATCTACTGCAAATTGTTCTCAGTGTGGCTCATTGCTTATCTCGATAGCACGACTAGAAAGGTACGTCGGAAAACTGATTATGGACCATGCTGCTGAGCCAGGGACGTTTGCTTTTCGGTCTGACCTGGCCCATATTCGTCTTACCGGTTTTAACGAGGCTTCTCTTATTGCTGCGAAAGAAGCCGGTCAAACCTCTAAGTGTGAAACTTGGGGCAAGGAGGGAATCTTCTTAGCGCCCGGCAAAAGGTTCGGAGGCCAAAAACCATCCACTTTCCAGAATACCCAGTGTGGAATGTGGCCCTACCTTCGGTATCTTCCTTTTTCCGTCCGCGCTGAGAATCTGATTGAGTCGCCTCATCTTAATAAATCCTGCCTCGATGGCTCAGTGGTAGAGCGTGTCACTAGTAATGACAAGGTCCACGGTTCGATCCCGTGTCGAGGCAACGAACTGACGTTCGATTGTTGTCATATTTTTGTTCCATGCCTCCAATAAACTTGTCCTCTTATTTCTTAGTTTTGTGAATTGGATGGCTGCTCGTCTTTCACTTTTGTTAGTTAGAAATTAAGTCTCCTGATTCTGACAGCATCAACAGAATATGCAGTAAGTTCGTGTTCAATTGAGGGAGTTGTTATGTTAGCGCATTAGGCGTGACTTGTGAAAGTACACCCCAAATGGGAATTCAACGCCCCTGTTAGCCGAAAACGCCAGTGTAAGCTGAAACGATTGCAAGAAAATATGCCCAAACAGTGGTGGGAAGATCCATATCTACTCTGTGTCCTACTATGTTTGGCACAGTCCAAAAGGTATCAAGGTTCCGAGTCACAGACTGAACACTACCCTGTGCGTTATGCTGCTCTGAACCATTTCTTTCCTGGGCCCTAGCTAATCATGATCCAGCTTCGTCTACTCGTTACCAGCAACAATGACACGGAAAATGCACACATTCTTTATGCTGAGTTCCACGACGATACTCTCACAGGAATCTGCCGTGCAACCCATCGCATAAAGGCGGATTGGCCAACGATATATCACACCACGTTCCCTTTTAAGCCATTCAAAACGTTTTACGACCGTACCATCAACGAACTTTTAGGGGGTGCCAAATACAAGAAGCAAGACACCGACGTGGGGTTCAACACCGCTGCGGAAGATTTACGGAGAGAAATGACTCAGATCGAATGGGATCAAATTGAATGATAGAATGCCTGGGGCAGCGCAGATGCTCTCTTTGCTTAGGTGCATTAGTAGATGAATATGAAAATATGTAGAAATCTATTCCGAGTCGCTCCTTGTGCTTTCCGAAACTTCGTCCACCTCACCAATCATCTCTCCACCAGTCGTAGCCTCTGGGCCCTTCTGAATCTGAGTTTGAAGGTTCCAACCAAGTATCGACAGCCCTAGAAGCAGCTTCCAAGTTGAACGAATGTGGCCAGCCATGGTCACGATAGATCTGTCTCACATATTGGATGTCTAGATCTGTCCCCAATCCTTCCGCTTGACTGTTCACCTCGTCCTCGGTGATTCGTTGTTTGCGCTCAGGGACCTTCTCCGCCTCAATTGTGATCCTGCCCTTTCCAGGAATGAGCTTCAAGTTTTCGTACTGTTCTCTGAGATTGGAAAAGAAGTCTTCGACTGGGATCGCAGACAAGGCATCCGCCTTGTTAAGATGCTCAATTATCTCGCAATCCTTGACGAGCAGCCATAGAATGCGACCGTAGGTTCCATAGCCTTCGGCGATGCAAACAACATCGCTTGGGTCTTGCTCATCCTCCGATGACCAAAACTCCATGAAGTCGTAGATTTCGTTATGACGCTTGAAATCTTCAGGCGTCCAAACTGAAAGATCTAATGGCTTAGATCTATAATGGATTTGAGCGGTACTCTTGTTGTCGAGGTAAGGCAGATGACGCATAACCTCGACAGTATAGTCGGACTTGATGTGTCCACAAGACTCGAGTGTGATCTCTGGCCATCCGGTAGGCGGAGGGATCTTGAGGTCGGATTTGTCGTAATTGAGTGTGGTCATGAAAGAATAGAAGTCGACAAACAAAGCCCCTAGTTCCTGGGGCGTTAATCTTGGCTCATCAGAACCCTCAGACACGTCCGAGTCGTGGGATCCATCGTCTGACGGGGGCGGCGACGGTGAGCTGCCGTGACCGCACATCTTGGAGAGAAAATTTGGCAAATAGAGTAAAAAGGATATGAATGGATCTGATCAGCACAATGGGATGAGACGAAGAAGTATTTATAGGTAGGTTGGTAGTGAGATTCCGTCCCGCCTGTCTGCGCAGGCCTTGTGGTGGAGCATGCCTCTAAATCACAGGGGCTAGCTGGGTAAGTATGGAGCGCCGGGTGGACGCTATAACAAGTGTAGTGTTAAAGCCTTATGCAGGCAAGCAGACAGGGATTCGAAAACAAAACAAAACAGCTCACGACAGGCGGTACATTGACGGTACATTGGAAGCAATGGCGGGGTCCTAACACAAACTAAAGCAATTAAAAAATGTCCAATGTTACGAGTATCCAACCATTGCCATTTACGCTACCTACCGTCAGGTTGGTACTTTAGTAGATAGCCCATGAGTCAACCACCCAGCTCCCACCTCCACACAAACATCAACATATTCCTGACTTGGCGATACATGAGGAACCAACCTCTCAATCTCCGTTTACCCCCTTCACGTAATCTTTTGAGTAGTCCCACCTTGGTCCCGGCCCCTTTGGCCCCGATGGATTCTTGTCATACCACTCATCCAGCTTTAAAAGCGCAAAGCCGTAGTCGCCTTTTGCCAGATCCGCGGGCAGACAAGGATTGGAGGCCAACCCAGCGTCTGGCTTTGGGTTCCTTTCGTGCTCGTAGACCATAGAGAATTCAGGCCGATGACCAACCACAATGTCCAACATCATGACTTCTTTGTCCCTGGATGGAAATGTTGATTGTTTGTTGGTGCCACGCTTCATTGCATTCCACAGCTCCGCATCGGTCAGCTGCTGAAGAGGAGCAGCGAGACAAATACCAGCCCACATACTTTGGGCCCCCCGGTTCTCGCTATCTGGTAGATATCTGACTCTTTGACCTCTCCTGTCTTTACCAGCAAATTGCCACGCGTTGTCGGTCGTGTCCAGCAAATATGCAGGGGGGTACTCGTCCATATCGCAATCAGATTGGTGCTTGCGATCAGCCTTTTCCTTCCACGACTTCTTGTGTTCGGCCCTCCAAGTATTGGTCGCTTGAGCATTTAGGCGATACTCGGTCGTCGCTGCTGCTGGCGGACATGTCAACGTCGACCATGAAGGGTTATTCTTGACAGCCGAACTGTAGTGATAACAGGCTTGGTCCCATCTTCCGACGCATCTTCCGGTGATTGGCAGTGGTTGAGCATTTGCTGCGTACGTCATTGACGTGACGATCAGCTCTCTAGTCTGAGTCACCGAGTTCCGATCGCAGGATAGAAGTCGTAGAGTGTTCTTCCTGATACCAATCCTCTTTGTAGCCATGGCTGGTCTCACACTGCAACGCTTCGGCTTGGTGATACCACCACCATTATTCTTCTTGGGCTTGGACTGTTTCGGTGGTCGGGTTGGGGCTCGTGGGTTGCCCTCGTCTCCCTTCTTACCACTGCCTTTCTTGAACTTTGTCGGCACTTTGAAGCTTGTCCTACCTGATGGAATTGAATTCAGTATGTCAAAGACCTGCTTGATCTCATCAGGGACCAGGTCCGTTCCACCACAAGGGCTTAGCCACCATGCAAAGGCATCTTCGGGCTTTTCATCTTCAGGATAGATATAAGAAAGTATCTGGGCTGCTGTTGCGGCCATGTCTGTGAATGTATGTTAGTATGGGTTTTTTTGCGTGCAGGTAAGTCGAGTAATACCGAGACCAGCGTCAAGCGCCTTGCCGGGGCCGGGAATGAAGGATGTTCCCATGTCAAGAACAAACTTGACCGAGGACATGAGGATGTAGCAACCGATTTGAGCGATGACAGGGAGCGCATCAATAACTGTATCCGCAAAGTAGTTGACAAGAAAGTTGTCGCAGTTGCACTGCCCTGGAGCGACCATGGCGCCAGATGACCCAGGAGCTCTGGTCCAGGGGATCTCTTCGTCAATAGGAAACAAGCCAACACACCCGTAATTCGAGGTTCGGCCTTCTTCCTCAGCTTCATCAAGTATCTCCTTGCAAGCTTTCTTGCATGGTTCCAAGCTGTTCGCTCCCTTTGTCGTATCCTGGTAGATGTAGCACTTGTGTGCGTTCTGCCATCTGGCATCAGTATAGTTGTAACTGTTAGGTTGTTCATCCCAAGACGGTTCTTCAGCCTCTTCATCTTCATCTTCCTCATCTTCTTCCTTCTTCTCCACCTCAGTAGTGCAGATTTCTTCAGGGCAATAGCCATGACTGCAGGCAAACCTACAAAGACGATTCATGTCAACATCCTCCTCGTCAAAAGCTCGGGCTTTCTTGCTCTTGTCCTCTGCCGGCAACTTCTTCAAAGGCCCCATACCGAGACAAGTGCAAAGCGACTTGGGGCAAAATCCGTAGTTGCAGGAGTATTCACATAAAGAGCCAGTGTTCTCGGTGTCGTCGCGTCCTGCGATGCAGCCTTCACCAGATTCTGGCCTTTTTACCGGCGCATCAAAGTCTGTGTCGGTGAACTTCTGCAAGTCTACCGCCCAGTCGATACTACCACCAAAGTTCAAGCCTTTCCAAGTGGCGCGTCTGGAGTCCTTGGTCTTGGGAGTCATGTAGCTGATGTAGTCACCTGCGACATTACGGATAAGCGACAACAAGATACCCACTGAAAAGCGTACTTACCCTTGTATAACATGATATCGGACTCTGAATCTTTGTCGTGGAATACCTTCAGACCATCGCCACCCTTCCTCAGAAGCTCCATGATCTCGGCATAAGCCAGGTAGCCTCCAGTCTTGGTACATCGGCCGGGTGCAGCATCTGACTCAATTCTAGAGCCAGTAAATTCGCATTCGGGCTTCCAACAGCCATCCTGTGCCATGTGAAAAGACCTGCCGTAACTAGCTTCGCCGACGAAAACCTTATTGTTCGGCACACCAGCCTTGGTGACTGAGATAGCATGTTAGCAGAAGTCCTGCAGATTCAGGAGTGGTGTTGTACATACTCATAGACAATGCGTTATTCGTCTCAGTCAAGTTGACTAACGGGAACTAATCAGTATTCAAGTACCGGAACAGGGAATTTCGAGCAACATACCGTGGCTTCGTATGCACTTTCCGGACTCGCATTGGTCGTAAGCGTTAGGGTTCCCATAATCCCACTGACCATGCAGGTCATAAGTCATGTAGACAATGTAGTCAACGACTTCAGCGATTTTGTCAATAGGAAACGCTTTGAGATACCAGTAGGATGCTGGCGCAGCAATAGAAACGGATTTCTTTGAGTCCATCTTGTTTCTCAGGACAGTAAGGAAGCGTAAGTAGTTAAGACCATCTTGCTTCTGTCCGATCGGCTTGCCATCGACCTCAATATCCGGCGCCTAACAGATTAGCATCATTTCTTCTCATATGTTCTGGCGCCACCAAGACTCACACCAGGATATTCCCAATCGATGTCGATACCGTCAATCCCCTCCTCATCTGCAAACTTGGCGAGGTTGGTTGCGAAAGTCTCTCGGTTGTTGATAATTGCCGAGCGCATGATGTTATACTTGCCAGGTTCGGTTGAATCAGCCCACCCACCTAGAAGAGACAATGTTAGTATCCGAGGCATGCATAGCTCTCTTTAGAATCGACCTACCTATAGAGACGATTCGCTTCGCCTTGAGCTTTTTGAAGTCTGCCCATTGACCTTTACCCTCTTTGATGACTAGTTTCCAAGTCGCAGGGTCAATTGACGCAAATGCCCAATGAATATGAGTATAAGAACCATCTGTATTGGCGTCCTTGGCATTTAACCAAAGGCAGTCGCGGTTAACTCCGTATGCTTCGTAGTAGCCTATTCTCTGGAATTCCGAAGGAGGGCCAGAATTCTCCTTGATCTTGTTGCCGCAATTGGAGACGCAAGTTGTCTGGAAGCCTTTCTTCTTCGAACCCGGACCTCCGCCTTCAGGTGCGTGATCTGCACAATGTGCAGGAAAAACTCCACAAAAGCCCCAATTGCTGCAACAAGCCTTCAAAGGACAAGGATTGAGATCCGCAATTGAGACAGACTTATTTGTGGGCGCCTTTGTGCCAGGTACTAGGGGACCACACTCTGCGCCCTCTTGAGGAGGAGGCATTGGGGGGTTTCCGGGGCCGAGACACATATTGTAGCCAACAAGCAAATCTTTACAGTCTGTCCAAGCCCAGGTCTTGCCCTTGTTGAACTTCTCAAGGTCCGCAATTGTAACTCCGGCCTTTTTTGCCAGCGACGCACAGGTATCACGGTCCTTGATAAGATGGGTTGCACAGGTACCATCAGCACTAGGCTTGGGAGGCTCGGGCTTGTATGGGTCACCAGACGAGCAACAGATGTAGTCGTCCTCTTTCAAGGTCGCGCACAAGTCTTTCTTTGGATTGTAGGTTAGAAGGTCTCGACCACGAATATTGCAGCGAGCAGCGAGTGCAGCGCAGCTGTCTCCCGACTCGACCTGAATGTGCTTGCAGGTGGCTCGCTTGCTCAGGATGCTACCAAAGAATCGAGCGCCGACGCTTTGCGGCGTTTCAGTAGGAGTCGAGACTGGAGTTGACGGAACGTCCTTGTCGTCTTTGAATCCTTTCATACCAACGATATCAAACATCTTAACGCCTGATATACGCTTGGCGGAACGGGATGCAGTGTCCAATGCACATTTTCCCTGGCTCCAATCCAAAAGCTGATCCTGGACTTCCGCAAGCCCGCCTCGCGAAACAATGGAAATACCAAAAGCTTGCTCTGGTTTTCTCTTGTCAGCGCAAAGTTCAGCAATCGTTCGCTCCGAAGAGCCAGCAGATCGCAGGGCTTTAGATACGGCCCCGATCGCCGACTTTGCAGTTGGCTTTCCGAGACCAGTACCTATGAAGACACCCGCAATAGTCTTCTGATAGTAGGCAAACAGGAAGTTCTCGTCACAATTGTCTTTCACTTCAAAGAACCTCCCCAAGCCTTCAAGAAGCTTCAAAGCTCGAGCGCCGTCCTGCTTGTCACCAATCTCACCTAAGTGAAGCTGAACATCAGAAGGTTCTCCATCAATAGCACAAGCTGCAGCAGTCTTCAAAGAACCACCTTGATACAGCTTCGCTGACTTCTTGGGATTTTCCACACGGGCTTGGGAAGCCGCCTGGATGCCTGTGGAATTAGACCCAAAGGTACAACTGCGAATAAGGACAGTTGAGTCGGGCTTATCCACAGACTGGGAGACTGATAGTTGTAGAAGCATGGGCTCCTTGCATCGCTCGAGTCTCTTGGGGGAAAGGTAGGAAATCCAACTATGGGGGTTCGAATAGTCTGCACAAGGAGGGGGACAGTCATGCTGGTCAGGATAATAGGTATCGATATCACCAATTGGAGATGGATCGTCCTCATATGCGGGATCAACAGACTTGGTGCCGTCAGTCTTGATGGCAGACTGGACAAAGCCCGTCCCAAAGACCACAAACGTCCATACGGACCTCAACGGTAACCGCATGGTTGTGCAACAAATTCAACAAATTGCTTTAAAAGAATGACAGTAAGACAGATTATACAAAGGAACATCAAAGAGTGTAGAGACTGTCAAGGAGAATAAAGAGAGTGAAAATAGAAAGATCTGAGGTTTGGGAGACAGTCAGAGCATTGCAGTTCAAAATGAATAGGAAGTTTCTCTTGTTATTAGCTTTATCCTGGTAGGTATCTACAGGAATACTGACTGAAACTAATGCTTGAAGTCCGTGAAAAGCGGGCCTTCGTCTGCTGTCTGGATATGTTGATCAGTTGTCCAAGACATGGAACAAAAGGAGCTACACCACACAGCATCCGCAGACCATGCATGAGCCGCATCCATCTGGATGCCAGGATCAACAAGAAGTAGGGGCAAAGAAAGCCTCGGACCTCTGTCCATACTCAACCATCCGATGGGTATCACGACACTCGGTCGTGTTGGTTGAAGTTGGCTTACCCTTGAAGGTGCCTGAGCAACGTCTAATTTGAGGGAAAAACTCTTCACTTCTTGGCAAAACAGTAATAGCCGCATTTCTTTTCACAATCGAGGTAGTCACATCAGACTTCGTTACCATATCACTAAGCGGCTGAACCGAGGCCCCATGGTCATGTCGTTCAAAACAACAAGGGGTTGGATCGCATGATCCTCGACATGGCACTACAGAGTCAATGCTGGCCCGCATATGACACAGAAGTATAGGCAATGTATCTCAAAAGTTGAATCCCTAGATGTAGTGATATCCTGCAAGCGAGATCTGAGTTCATCACTTTCCTAACATGGCTAGAAGAAGGACCTGATGTGAAATGTGGATAAGTTGGCCCAAAGCCTTACGTTAGTTCTAGTCAGTTTGGTGAACGGCAATACGGGTCCCCGGTACTGGTCGGACTGCCGTTCACATATCAACCCCTGCTTCGAAAATGTGCATGACTAGATCTTCGACTTGGAACCAACACATTTTATCACGAGTCTCGGCGAAAAAATGAAACGACCCGCTTTGAAAGACAGACGCCACTATGAACAAAACGGTAGCTACCCGCCCGCTGTTAATTTGTTCTCCACAGTGTTGGTACCCCCATGTTCAAAAACAAAGGTTCGCTGCTTGTGAAGTGCATTCTCATTCCGGTTACCGTGAAGCGGAGTGGGCTAAACTAGCGAGTCAAACCACTTCTCGGGCAGGGAGCGAAAAGAAATTGATCAGCGAGGGTCCATGTTGCAGCTCTGACATGCGACCTGTTACCCCTGAGAGAGCTTCGGAGGTTTTTGTTGATATTTCACTTTACTTACAAATTCATACTTCTTCTTTTCACGGATTCTTCTGTGCCTTACTTTGCCACAGATACATTCCCTCCATTCATCCTTAGGAGCAGACGCTCTTTTTCTCTGTCAGCACTCTTTTCACCATGAAACCAAACTCGGCTTTCATTCTTCAATTCGGCGTTGTCACCGCCATCTTTGACACCATCCTGCCGACGACCAAGGGCACTATTACTAGTGACCCATGGCAATGCGCCACCCATACATTCGAGTCATTTTTTGACGTCCCTAAGCCTACAGGAGCCCTACTTGATGCCATTTTGGATTATGGCGATGTACTTCTGAAGGACTGCAAGCCAACCTTGACGGATGCTATGGGGATGCCAGCCTGTACATTTCCTCCCCAGTCTGACTGGTGTTCTTTCAGCAAGACGGTACCTTCTAGCCTTCAGACTGAGTACTTATCCTACGGCAGTGTTGCCTCGTCATTCTGGGCAAAACATAGCTCTGAAGCTGTAGAGTATGCTCAGTACTGTCCCAACGGGTGGTTCAAGGCTATGACCTCTCTGCCCTATGGCGCAGTGTGGCTAAATGATACTATTGCCTTTGCTGGTTGTTATGCTGCGCACGCTTCAGGCAAGCCTCACACCAACCTCGAGGCAACAACGACTGTTGACCAAAAGCCCACTGGCACTGGAGCCACTACTTCTGCTACTGCTACTTCAGAGTTGAACGGCATTGCTGGAAAGCGAGATGATATGGGTATGTGGGTGGTTGCAGGAACAGGGTTGGCTGCTGCGGCTGTCAATACTCTTCTGTAAACACCTGAATAGCTGGACCTATGATGGATATCTAGGTTTTTTTTTCCCTTGGGCAGGCGGATGTCTCTTGGGGATACCTCTTTCTTTTCTTAGTTGTCTACAGCGTCAAGATTATTCAAGACACCCACAGCATGTTAAAAGTATATGTGGGCCTGGACAGCTGCATCATCTGAAACTTCATCTCTCAGCAGATACTTAGCATTCCATCATAGAAGGAGTACTGTAGTCAATTAATCATTCTGTCAGTGCAAGCTAAAGTCAGATTTCTTAAAAAAGGGCCCAAAATAAGCCTATCTTCTCTTACCTCATAAGCTTGTTAAGCTTGTTTTGTAACACTAAATTTCACTTAATGCAGTCTATAGGTAGTCTAGTTTGTTCTCGGGCAGTAGACACAATGTGACTAGGTACCTGCAAAGTACAGAGTAAGGGTTAATAACCAAGCCCTGCATTCGGCCCCATGGCAGGCTCGGCTCTTTGCAGCCTCAGCCGCTCACTAATTTAGTGGCAAGCTAGTATCGTCGAACTGACGTATAAACGTTTGTGGTCGTCCGGCTGAATCCGACTTCACCCCACTCAAAATGTTACTCATTGTTGGTTCTTAACATTATCACATGAAACCATTAATAAGGCCGGGCGCTGTTCATGTCTCTTACCGCTCACACGTTGCATAAGTCCACATATTAACACATTGACTTGACTCAACATGCTCCAGAGGCTGCTTGACTAAGTGATGTATGAGGAAATTTAGCTCCAGGCTGTCATTCACGACTGGGTACGAAAATGAAGTGACCCGCTGTATCTCGTAAAGCGCGAAGACCGAGGAAATCCTCTTTGCGCTAGGGTAACGCCTCGTATACATTCTCCGTACCTTCCATCGTTTCAGCCACAGTCGGGGAAATGACTGGGCCTAACATTTTCTTGGCAGCTGTCAATCCATGAGGCAATACTGGACCGTCATTGGCGTGCCCATATGTTTGAGCATCGAACGAGAATGACTACTCGCGGGGAATTGGATTGGTTAACAAAAACCTCGCCTCGAAGGGTCCCGACGGTGTGACCGGATGTGATTCGGAAACCAATCTTCGAAGCCAGGTAACAGAGAGTGATGAACAACCAACGCGATGCAGGCCCAAGGTCAGGGCGTTGAGCTAATTACAAGAAGTGAAATTACTGCACTTCCTTCAATGGAGGTTTGTGGATAATAGCATAATGAAATGATTCTATCCGTACTGGAACATGGTGTTTTTATGTCAAGTGATGTGAGGGTGACTATCACCAACGAGAACCATATGGAAATCTCTTGATCTGAACATCTAGTCTCAAATATTGAAAATTCCTACCAGTGCTATTTACCTTAGACCATGAGCTGTGAAAAATTGCCCACTAGCTGTAGGGTTTAGGCATACGGTGTGTCAAGATACGAGTTAATGTACGGAGTAACTTCCATACAACTCTAATCCAGCTCCTAACCTATAGGCACAACCATCACTGTACATGCTTCTAGTGAGGTGGATCACCTGTACGGTTAGCTCCAGAAAGGGCTTCAAAGAGGCTGGTGGGTTTGTTCTTCATTAATGCCGAGGCAGGGGTAGGTGGGGGACATGTGTTTTCTTGACCCCCTTGATGCCTTTTAATTTACTGTCGAGACTGTCGACCAACGCCAAGCCCGATCACCCACTCAGTCTGTCGCTCGGGGCAGGTGTTTCGCTACATTTACCTATTTCTGACAGGGTCGAAAAATGCAAACCAACAATGACTGTTTTTGATAAGTTTCTCCGGACTGCCAACAAATGGCCCGTTCTCAGTGGCGCGCTGGTTTATGGGCAGTTTAGCCAGGCTACTGTAGTTGCGTAGATCAGAGTTTTACAAACGGATCAAACCCGACGCTATCTGCCAGGTAGCATGATTGTACACATGAATTTTACGTGCACATGGGAAAGGAATGTTTTTACGTACTGGGGTTGCAAGTAAGATGCACTCTTACCACCAGAGAGCCTCGTATGCTGATAAGAACAGGAGAGGAATTTCCCAATGAGGTAGTCGCCGTGAGTGAAAAATATCTTGATGGATCTCCAGCAACGACTGGTCATACTGAGAAGTCGGTCTTCATCTCTATACGGCCGAGGGAATCATTCGTAATCGAAAACGGTGGGAATCCACATCACGCGTGCAGAGCACACAAGCTGGCTCGGATGTCTGACAATACTCGTGTAGATGGGGATTGTGCCAAGAAATAGTACATTCAGCTGGATTTATCGTATCTTAGTTCCCGTATCCGTCTGGTTCAAAAGGCGTTCACTTTCTGCTTCTGTCCAGTCCAATTATTGTCGCATCAGCAGTGTTTTACATCTTTCTCGATCATGGCGTCTTTCACTCAGATCTTGTTGTTTGCCGGACTTCTGCAAGGAGCCATTAGTGCGGTGATTAGTCCACACTCTCGTCGGGATTCGGCTCCAAAGTACCCTCATGATGAAAAGGTCACAGCAGACTGCACTTGGTGGTTTGACATGAGTGAACCCATATCTTGCAGTGCACTTTTGGAGGATAACCTCATCACTATTGAAGATTTCCGTCGATGGGTTAGTTAACCCGGCTCGCTTTCAGAATATGAACATGATCTAACATGGTATCGCATAGAATCCATCAGTCACTGCCAATTGCGGTGGAATGGCTATCGGTAACTCTTATTGTGTTGAAGCCATGTTTGAATCGATTCCTGATCCCCAACCTGGGACCTCGACCAAGCCGACCGCGACCAAGCCTACACAGGGTACACCAGTCAAGCCATCTAATGGTAGGTCATATAACAGACTTGAAGCCGCTCAGTATCTAATGAATTATAGGTGTCAAGACTCCCGAGCCACTCCAGCTAGACGTTGTAAACAATTGCAAAACCTTTCATTTTGTACAGAAAGGCGAAACTTGTTCTTCGATATCTGCCAAGAACAATATTCCTCTTGCTAAGTTTATGGAATGGAACTTTGAGGAGCACGACGACTGTTCCGGACTTTGGTCAGACGCATGGGCCTGTGTGATGACGCTTGATTACAAACCGGGCGAGGACACACCTTCACCCTCACCCACCACTCCATCTAATGGGTAAGTAAGACCAAACTGGTCCATCTGGCATGGGCTCGCTAACATCCCGTCTTCAGTATCACAACACCTCAACCCACGCAACTCATCGTCGTTGACAACTGTAACAAATTCCACTTCGTCAAGTCGGGAGAAAGTTGCGCGTACATTGCGTCCAAGTACTCTATCACCAAAGCCGAGTTTCTGAAGTGGAATCCGTCTGTGGAAAGCGGCTGTGGTGGCCTTTGGGCCGATGCTTGGGCTTGTGTCTCAACGATCGGTCATAAGCCATCAAGCACTACCAAACTGGCAACCTCGGCAAAGCCGACAGCAACGAGCAACGTACCATCGCCTATCCAAGCGGGGATTACAAAGCAATGCAACAAATACCATCTTGTTCAGAAGACGACCACTTGTGATTCGATCGAGAATTACTATAAACTCCCGTTTGCCACCTTTTATAAGTGGAATCCTTCTGTGGGAGAAAACTGCCAATCTTTGCTGGCTGGATATTATGTTTGCGTGAGCGTTCCCGGCTGGACACCCACACCTACGACTGGGAACAATGGTATTGAGACACCTCTGCCTATCCAGGAAGGAATGACGAAGTCATGCAATAAGTTTCACCTTATTTCCAAGACGACAACCTGCTCGTCAATTGAATCTTACTATAAGCTCGATATGGCTGACTTCAAGAGGTGGAATACTGGTATTAACAAGTCATGCACAAATCTCATGGCTGGTTATAACGTATGTATTGGAGTGATTGGCCAGAAGCCTAAGCCAACTCCAACTACGCCTGGCGGTATACAGACCCCTTCACCTGTCCAAACAAATATGGTCAAGGGTTGCAAGAAGTTTCATCTTGTACAGTCAACTACTACATGTGCATCTATTCAGAAGTACTACAAGATCTCGTGGGCCAACCTTTACAAATGGAACCCCGCTATCGGATCGGCTTGTACGTCTTTGTGGGCCAAGTACTGGGTCTGCGTAGCTGTCTGAGTATTTGGAGCGATATGGTGAGAATTTCGTTAGGTGTAAATAGGAATATTTTCATACAACATGGACTTACCAGTAGAACTTTCGGTGACGCAAAGACAAAGTCATATATTTCGTGTTTCCCCCTTGGCTACTTAGTTGAACTCCATCCTGGTGAAAGTACCGCCACCCTAGCCTTCAAAAATTGTTCAACTGACCAGTGTTTGGAAACCGCTTTAACACGTAAAAGAGCACGAAAGGATGGTATTCAACCTCCGAGGCGCGCTAACCACGATCCCGAATGAAGCCGGCACTATCATTGCGATTCAGGGTAGTCGAAACTGTATTGATGGGATGTCGTTTAATCTTTACAATAACGCCTGGCTACAACTTGTTTCAGCGACTACTACTAGCCCAGCTTGTATCGAGGTTAACTTATACCGGCATTTATTCGATTTTTTTTCTTTTTTCGGGAACATTACGAGTTTTACGAAATGGAATGTCATCCAACATTTGTAGATCACGTATCCTTCCTAACGGGCCAAACACGGAACAAACGACACCATCAAGATTCCTGGCCGATCTGGAAACTACATGTTCGCATTCATTGGACGCAAGACGCAAAAATGATACTCGCGTCCTTCTGCAGCAGTCAAAGATGGAAAAGATGTTGGAAAAAAAGAAAGTAACATTTCTGCAAAAACATACAACAGCGGGGATTCGCTGGTCGTCACCG
>JAAVUF010000295.1:0-52110 GCA_014898995.1 Fusarium sibiricum
TTTTGCAGCGTGTCGAGTTATACTACGTTGAAGATGAAACTCAGGGAGGATTACAGGCGAATGATCCGGCAATTTCAAATCGCTATCGCTGCTCCAACATGAGAGCGAAGGTTTTGGTCAGCTAGCATATATCAAGGAGAAGAGGACTCAACACTCTTCGTGCCTACTGTCTTGGATGCTTGAATTTATAAAATACAGCTATCATTTCTACCATAAGTTTTGCAAAGTGCAAACTGTCTGATATTTGTAGAAGTGGGGTAGCCCACATCATGCAAACCTATATTGTTACAGCCCAACTCATATCTTGAGAAGTAGTCTAGATAGTATTTTCACATATCCATCATGCATTTGATCGCTTCCTAGTTTTTAGAAATTGGGTCTCACTTTCACTGTCCGCTCTGTGGGATGTTCGCCTGCTATCCTGCTGGAATAGGAGAAGATTAGAAAGAGAGAGTTCGATCGTGCCATTCCTATTAGACCAGTCTCCGTTTCACCTAGTAAGGTCACTTGTCGATAAGAAGTGAAAGACTGGTAGGAAACCTCGTAGTCGTTATACTGCACGGTACAGGACTTGTAGCTATCCTTATCGCTATTATCCACTAGAAGTCCAACGTGGTGTCCATGACACATATCCCATCAAGTCCCCTTACTTTTTCCCTTATGAATGCAATCAGCACTGCGTTCATCGTTCATATGAGACTTTAGAGAGGCGAAGCAAGGTTTCAATGCGATAAACGGGGAAAACAGGAATGGAACTTTCTCAACACTTTCGCTACAAGTCATTTCGCATAGAACCGACCAAGATTTTATGTCACAATGCTACCAGTAGAAGTGACGCTGAAATCCCTCATACAATAAATTTCATTGATCTGTCATCATGGAGGTCTCTACGAAGTTCTGAGACCCTATAACGTATCGGCGTGGTGCATCTGCTTATTCTCTAGACCTAATCTTCAGCATCAGACTGTTCCACAGTGTCATTCTGTCTCTAAATTGTCATGTTTAACACCAAGGATTGACCGACCTGGCTAGTCAAATTTGACCAAAACTCCACAACTTCACAAATTTCTGCAACATTAGATGAATCAGTCGTACTTATAACTCGATGATTCATGTTGAGGAAGAGGGCTGTAACTAGCCACAGGTAGTCATTATAAGGCAGGCATGCCATTCAGTGCAATCTTGTCTAGCAAGCGTTCAATATTTCACTGTGCGAAGATGCCCGAGAATTTCGTTTTCTTCAGCCGGCTCCCACCCGAGCTTAGGAGCAGAATCTGGGAGTATGCTCTTCAACCCACCAGACCCAGCCCCGGGGTTCACTTCTTTCGTATTGTAAATTACAGCCAAGCTCAGGTGACACGCTATGGCGTTCCATTGAGCAACTGGCCGAACGATCACTCCCTTATGACCCCAAGATGGAGTATCAATCCTTTTACAGCCATCTCCTGTAAAACCCGTCCTCGAAGAAAGCTCACGTCGTATGGTAATCCATCTTCGTACGTACCGGCTTTGAATCTTAGGAGGACATGCATGGAGTCTCGCCATGCCGTGTATGTATGGGAAAAGAAAAGGCGGGACTACACTCTTATACGCCCGGGCGAAGCATCGACTTCTGTTACTACGGGGCGCAATGTGTCATACACAGTCGCCCCAGTAAGCACCGACATATCTGGAAAATTGCACGTTATGTGTGCTCCCGAAGACCTCGTCATCTTCCAGCTGCATCCTCTTCGATCCAGTTTACATTGCCTACGGAAAAGTGTATCAAATGCAGGACTAGACAAATGGGGCTTGGGAATACGGCACATTGGCTGGGAGTACGACACCGACTGGTTTTCCAAGAGGAGAACTTGTCCTTCTACGGATATACTAAGCTTCATGTGCTCATGGGCGTTGCGCGGCGTCAGAGATGGCAAGCTACAGAAGCTGTGGATAATCAACTACAAGATCAGGCGCAAGCAGTGGGTGCCTTCGAAGTCGCAGGCAGAAGCCTCAGCGATGCATGTGTTTAATATGGAGAAACATCGTCTTGTAGAGGTAGACCACAAAAACTGGCGCAGTTTGTCGCAGGAGGAACTCACTTGGCAGGAAGTGTTCGATAGCTCAGATGAAGATTCTTCAAACGATTTTCTACCGTTTGTGAATTTCTTGCAGGACTTGATTATGCTCCTGATTGGTCGCCGGCAAGGCCCTCTGAAGCGACGTATTCAGGTTGGAATCCTGGCATGCGAAGGGTATTAAAACACGGATATAGAAGAGAGATGTGCAAACTCTGGTACTCTCTACTTGCTACTTCAAACCACGACAATCACAATAGGGTTTAAGGAGCTTCCGTAAAACACGGATACGTTCCTACGCATCTTTTGAATAGCGGCGAAATGTGAACTACGTGCAGAACGGGAGGGAGAGACATCAACGCCCGGGGCGGCGAAAACTGGAAGGTACCGGCCAGAAGGGAGGAGATGCAAAATTTTTAACCGTTGCGAAAAAGCTTGAATTAGGGCATCGGCCGTGCCTACAATGCTTACGGGAAAAGGAACAGATGTCAGGTTGTCTAGGAGCCATTAGACCCATGAGGCTCGGAATGGGAAAAAGAGCTGGGGAGGCCTGGAAGGATTTTATCTAACACTTTCGCTACAGACACAGCTGTGTTATAAAAAGACGGTAGGGTACGGATATGAATCTTATCATCAAGCAATATAAATGCACTACAAGACAGGTAAACAGCCCGCTTCTGCTTTTTCCATAAAACCTAAGAAATTACCATTCTTGAATAGACCATCGACAATCAAGACACCAAGCAGTCAGTCAATCCGCCTAGGCCCTGATCCCTGATGCTGGCACCAATCCTAGCCACAACACAATCTCGGAAAGCAGGATGTTTGTGTTCATACTACCCTACAGCAGCCGAACTCATTAGCCATGATTTCGACTTTACATGTATGGTTATATTGACGTATGTCTTCATATACTTCCGGTAACATCTACAAAGGACCTTGGCTCGCGTTTGTCCTAATTACTATTGAACTAATGATTTATCGGATAATATGAACTGACACTTTCTGGAAATCGGCGAAAGATTCCCGATCACAATGTACCAAAACTAATTCTTATCCGATTGTAAACAAGTGTCACGGTTGTGAGCAGGGATAGGTAAAAGCTCGATTTTACAATCAGCGTCAAGTTACCATTATCGCGGAGTTGAATTATCTCAAGTGGGTCTCGAGCTGCCGGAAACCTGTGCCCTGTGATAACGATGTAACAGCATCACACTCTTCCTAGTCATACTCGTTACCGCATTTCGTATCTATCTCGTAAGTGGACGAAACTGCCTAGCTGCTCCAAATCAGTATATCTTCAAAGATGAAGCAAAGGGAAGCGAAAACTTATGACTTACCGCATTGGCTTATTGCAGTCAAGACCTATTGATGGGAAGAGAAAGTGTGTCTCATTATCTGACGGCCTATCAGGGTATTCTCGACAGGAGTGACCACGCGACAGAGGAGCCCATATTCGTAGCTTCTATCAGTCATAAAACCTGGACGCTATGAACTCCTTACACCAAGAGGCTACTTTCTCTCAATGGCACTAGTACATGTGATTTATAAATATTGAGAAAAGATCTCAGATGATTTAATATACGATCTCTGCAAATTAGACGGGTAGACTAGTCCCTGAACCAGCGTGGCAGTAGTCGTGGATCTAAGCCAAGTAATTCACAAATAGTCATGCAACTCGTAAGGTGTTACGGCAGATAGAATATATTTGTTGAATAATGGAGACGAAATTATGGCAAGAAAAGTTGATTATTCCAACGAATAATAGACATCAATTCTATTAGCCCCGCACTGAGCCGGAGCCTCTAGCTTCTCTGACTACAACATAGGAAGTAATTCAAGGACTGTAGAATAATTAGTCCTTGACGGCGGAAACAGTAGATATAATACTCGCATCATTGGGAAATAATCATGACCCCTGACCACTTTTGCGCCTAACAGGCGCACGACGAGTCACGCTTAGATCATGAGTGATATCTTGGACACTCTTTATCCGGGATATGATCATGATCCCCTAGTACAGCACGACTGTGTTGACCAGTACAAATTACCATTCCTGGTAATACAGCATTTTTGTAGTTTATAGGTAGCTCTGAAGGTAGCTTAATAGCAGGCTTCCATAGCTGAGACACGGAACGGCGCGGAATGGATAACTTATTCTTAACTATAGAGTAGTTTCACAAGACTGCCAATCCAAAAAGATGGTGGACGATCATACCGTTCTTCACACGTACACGCGTCGCCAAAATTCTTCGACTGTCTGTATTTTATAGCGATTGAGGCCTTTATGCTACATTACAACTTCGCTAGCTCCTGTACCCTGCCAAGCCGCATGTGGCTGGCGGTGAAGGTATCGTTGGTGATCGCCGCGCTGGTGCTGAGATCCAGGGCTAGACTGAAAGCCGCGATGAGACCAGCGAGCCGTTGTTTTTGCTCCGCTACTTCGCCGTCGCACTTCAGGATCTTGAGTGCTTCTCTCTGCATCGGTAGTCCGGTTCCGCCTCCGACGATGCCTACAGGGAGGGAAGGCATGTAGAGGCTCATCGTGAGTGTACCAGTTGTAGGGTCGAGCTCTGAAGTCAGATGACTCCAGCACGCCTCGGCGGTACTGGCAGGATCTTGACCGGTAGCTATGAACATGGCAGCAACAATGTTGACAGTGTTGACGTTGCAGCCGAACTGGCCATTTCGTATCCCACCCTCCTTTAGGACTTGTTGAGTAGCATAGAGGCTTTGGGTACTGCATCCCAACACCTCTTGACAAACATCGGATGTAATTCTTCCCCAAACTAATGTCTCCACCCCACGCGCGCTTTTCACATTGCCCCACGAGGGCTTCTTGTCAGAAGCAAGCTGCCCTTCTATTAAGAACCCTCGGATACTATATTTCTGGGCGAATGAGGATCGGAGCTTATCGCAAGCGTACTGGGTGGCTTTTGTAACCATGTTCTGACCTGCTGCACTTCCACAGCTGTAGCTGCAGAGCAGATGAACGTTTGAACCGATTACTGTAGGCTCCATAGCCTGCAGCCGCACATGTGCACTTGTTTCTTCGGCCCATCGGGAAAACGCTGGCTTCAAAGCAGGCAACTCCTTGGCGAACACCATAGCACGGTCGGGGCTGTCGAATGTAAATACAGGACCCCGGCTCATGCTGTTGCCGAGTGTCTCGATATGGATACCTCCTGACGCATTGAAGGCTTTGCATCCTCTGCAGCAACTGGCAATGAGAGTACCTTCGTATGTGGCAAGCGGAGCGTAAATCGTCTCGAGTGGCAATGATCCTGCGAAGACGTCTAAGGGCCCCGCGATAGCGAGGGGAATCTGACAGAAGCCAATGCAGTTCTCGACTCGGACCTTGTCAATTAAATTTGACTGCACCATCCCTGCACCCTTAAAGGTATCAGACCAAGAGCGAAGGAGGCGAGCTTTGTGCGTAGATAATATAGGATCCGTCATTGCGAACGTGATTTTGGAAAACGGTCGTTTCCAAAGATAACGATTTTGAGAAGAAAGAGGGAAGGCCAGCGAACTAGAGTGATGGTGTAGAAACGCCTTAAGGGTATCGGATGTGAGAGAAGGTCGACAGGAAGACCGATTTATATTATAATATTGTGCCCTCAAATACCCTGGTCGATGCGTTTCGTTCCTAGTCAGTACGTGAATTATTCACGTAAGATAAAAATCTTTGAATTTGTTACCTGACTACTCCAATAACACGTGCAGCATTGAACAAGAAAAATGAGAAATGTGCAATGCAGCTTCCTAAGGATGAATTACCTAATTATCTGTCTAGTATCATCGTCTCGTAGCTCAATATGGTAAGGGCTGTTTTGGTACATGGAGTTTTAACATAATAATGTTATGTAGCTTATGCTTTTTAGACTGCTTTACGATTTGAGCATACTGTAGTCCTGCATTCTTTGCCAATACTTTCGACTAGCCCGTGAGTATGCTGCCCGGGAGGGTCAATGATTGACTTGTACCTGCCCCATTCTTTCCCAGGGGCATGAATCGTGGAAAAGGTTCCGATCCAGGCGTTCCTGCCCTTGTTAGCCTGAAATCTAGACTGATCAAGGGTTGGGCCATTCGTCATCCGCATACCCCTCAATTTAAAGCTTAGTAAGTTCAGGATCTGATTTCTTCCGCGCACGGGTGCTGCTCTTTCTGTCAACGTGCTGTCTCTCAGGTACGCATTTTGCAGAAATTTGTTACAAAGAGTCGGTTGAATTGATCTGATCCGTAATGAACTTTTCCTCCTTCCCTCCCGTCGGCGGTACATGAGAAACCACAAATATGTAGGTGGAGACTGTACGGGTTCGGGCGAAGTACGCGAGTGTATAGAGTCATTTTACTTTCTACGCTGAAATGAGTCGCGCAATCCAGCCCTCTGGAACTGAAGGCCTTCCAAGTCACTACAGTCGTTGGTGTAGTAGTAGAAACATTTCGTTTCTTGTTGTGGTCGTCGGGATTAAAATGCATTCAGCCATCAGGTTATGTATGACCCTTAGCAGCCCTTCCACAAACTGTTCAAGAAGACACCCTTTCAAAGAGGAAACTGTGGTCGAGACTGTAGACTCTTAGTTTGTAATATCAACCTTACATTTTCCTCTCAAAACATCGACTCTAGAGTAAAGGCTCCCCTATAGAGGACTACCAGCGTATTAGGTGCAGGATTGGTATGCGAATGAAAAATTTAAGTTACATTGTTACTGGTCCCAACATTGAGTAACCGCTCAAAAGCATTACTTGAGGCAGCAGATACCTGTCCTCTAACTTGCCTACCAATTGCGTATGAATCTAGTCCACGATGGAACATCAAGCGCACGATGCCAGTGATCCATCGCACCTGATCTACAAAGTGATGAATTAACATATGATCATGAATGCTTGTTGATACAGAGGATATGGCTCACTTTCATATCGCGGCAATGTTCGCACGATATCGAAATACATTCTTTCTGTGCGCCTATCCTAAAGAACGGGAGCTGTTGGGGTGCTGAAAGTAGCGGAGTATGTGAGAACTCTTTTCAACGCTCTCCTGTCGTCTGTGGTAGATGAGGCTCGACAGGCAATGGGGGCGAGTGTCGAGTATTTATAGATCTCTTATATTTCCTCTGTTCTTTTCTGGCGGTACTGATGTTCTCTTTTTCCCACTATGGTCTCTTGCTGCGACAGGGTAGGCGCTAATAGAAAGCGGTACTCAACGACACTTATGGATCAGTAGTGGCTACGGGAGAAGGAAGGACAGCCACGGTATACCATTGAAAAAACTTTATGGACTTCGAAGGTGATAGAGGGGTTGAGCAGTGCCTTCAACTCATAATGTTAGTGTGCATAAAATCATTGTTTCCGACAACCGGCATGTGGAAAACGACCGGCAGTCTGTCTCAGCGCCTCGCCTACACACCCTCCACCTGTTAGTGCGCCGTTTCTGACTCGTGTTGCATCGAAGGGCCGCCATTTCCCCTTGTCTTTCACACACATGAGATCCACTGTGGGACCTGGCTGCTGACATCTACAAGCCCGCAAAAGTGCAAAGAAAAAAAGAAAAAAAAGAAAAGCAGGGTTAAGAGTAGTGGGTCTACAATACAACATACTACGATAACCCAGTTCCCTAAAATTCCTGGAAAATCATGTTACTAAAAAGCTTACATATAGGTAAAATAAAGAGGAAAAAACGACGTTCAATATACAAAGAGAAAGACTTTGGTAGGAGCATTTTTGCGATTGATAAATAGTCCAGGCTGTACGATAGGTCTTATTGGTTCAGGAAGGAGTCTGGCTAATCTGGTTCCCCAGAGACCCGTGGGACGGAGATGGAGGTCGGCATCGGAGTGGCAGACGCACATCCGAGGGGGGGGGTTAAGAGCTTTGACTCTCCCGTCGATCTGGCCAAAGCTCGGAAGTGATATGAGGTTATCTGACCGGAGAATATTTGTGATGCTTTTGTTAGGGTCTAAAGTGTATAACAGTTGTTGCAATTTCGTCCGGGCTCTAAGCGATGTATGATCTGCTTGTACAACGAAGCGCTTGTCCAACTTAATACACTTAAAGGGTCGGACAGCGGGGCCACAAGTATCGGAAATCAGGATAGAAATGTCTTGTGAACAAAATACGATATGGATTGACGCTTGAAGTAGTCTGATTGGTCACAATTCCATGTCCTCTCTGGATAACAAGCCGCTAACTGCTCAGGTTATATCACGCCAATCATAATATCTACTGCTAGATAGATCGCCGCTCTTTGCTTCTTGCAAATTAAAATTTCATAAAGTTGATTTGTATCTTTGCGATATTATTACCACAACAAGCACTCAACTGCATGTTATTGTTTTTACATGCAGTACATAAATTCAATTAGTGGATCATTTTAGGTTAGTGGCTCTAGGCAACGTTCACTGCAGTGAAGTTTGTTGATGTTCTATCCATCGTCCATCTAAACGATGGATCAGTCTACAAATCGCGTTAGGCTTGATCGCAGGAAGTGTGGATAGTGATGGCAAACAAGCCAAGCGTCCCATCCCAGTTATAATAGAGACCAGCCGCTCAAGCTCGTGCGTTGATAGAAAATGGTAGTGCCTGGCGGCAAGAATTCCTTCATCAAGTTTTAGATTTGCAGTACGCTTTATCTGCCCAATGAGAGTCGCAGTGATCGGCGGTGGTCCTTCAGGGCTTGTGACATTGAAGTACCTTATCAAGGCACACTTGAGTCTTAGCTGCGATCCCATTGAGGCGTGGCTGTTTGAGTCAGAGGATACTATTGGCGGCGCCTTCGCTCATCGCGCATATGAAGATGCAGAGGTCAGTACATCACCTATACATCTCAGGGCAGTAGACCTAACCAGAACTGTATGTTGGGGCATAGCTTGTATCCTCAAAGCAACTGACAACATTCTCTGATTTTCGTTGTCCCCGCAATGAAGATTTTCTCAGTGCCGTCGACTACGTCCGATACCTGCAAGACTACTGCTCAAAGTTCCAATTATGGGGGAATATCAAGCTTGAGTCCACGATCCAAGGTATAAAGGGTAGTCGTGCACAAGGCTACGTGATTGAGTATGTCAACAAGAGTGGCGAAGTGCTGAGCTGGAAATGCGACGCCATTGCAGTTTGTTCAGGCTTGCACCGAGAGCCAAACATGCCAGTCATTCCCGGTCTAAATCATGTGCCTCAGGTCCTGCATTCAGCCGACTTCAAGACGAAAAGTCAGTTCGGGGTTGACAAAACGATCATGGTAGTAGGATCAGGAGAAACGGGCGCAGATATTACATATCTCGCCGTGACATCGCCCACGAAGCAAGTTCTGATGTGTCATAAGGATGGCTTCCATTTTGCGCCGAAAGTAATCCTTCTCATTACTTATATGTTCCGGTTGAAAACACCATTACTGACCAACATGACTCTAGAGGAACCCCGGGCCTGTATTGCTTCCTATCCTTGGTAGAAAGCCTGACCCCAACTAACCTGGCATCCCTATAGACGTCAGTCGTGCCAACCTTTTTGACACGACCTATGTTCATCGAACCCTTCGAAACAGCATGATCCTATGGGAGTATTATAATTACTACATCAAAGCGTTGCTATGGATTTGTTCTGGCACAACAGCGGGAATGGACCAATGGATAGGCGCTATTAGCCCAGCTCGTCATCACCCATCTAAAAGTATGTAATCCCATGACCGCTCTCTCACATTGCGTGATTCTTGTCTCTTATAGTAACATGCCACGACGTTCCAGTTTTCTTCAACAAATCGATGAAGATATGCCCATATCTAAGCCTACCCTACCGTCCGAAGCAACCAGATTTCCGGTTATGGCTCTATTCACTAAGGTCTGCATTTGTACAGACACCAGTACCAGACACGGATGGTAGACAGGCTGATCTTGCACCTTTACCGAAGCGAATCGACGAGGACGGTACTATTGAGTTTGTTGATAATGGGAGGCCGGAATATGCGCGACTCAGACACCGAAGAATCAAGCCCGATATGATAATCTTCTGTACTGGATATCGCCAGACATTCCCTTTCCTTGCTGGCACGGATGTAAATCATACGGATCACCCAAGCTCCTACGTCCGTGGCATTTGGAAAAGAGAAAATCCCAACATTGGGTTCATCGGCTTCGTCAGACCGTCCCTTGGTGCCATTCCGCCGTTGTCAGAAATGCAAGCGCAACTGTGGGTGCTGAATCTTGTCGCACCGTACAGGCTTTCTGATCTGAAGGCCGAGGATGAGACGCATTATAAGCTCCACAGCGGAGCTGACGCCAGGGTTCATTATGGCGTTGATCACGAAAGCTATGCGTACCAGCTAGCGTTGGATATAGGCTCGGCGCCAGGGGTGGTTGATATCTGGAGAGTTGCGAGACAGACTCGAGTTTCCGTCGCGTGTCGTATTCTGATAATATGGGCTTTTGGGGCCCATTTCAACACCAAGTTCAGAATGATCGGACCGTGGGCTTGGAAAGGAGCGAAGGAACTCCTCGCGACTGATGAGTTCTGGCAAACTATCTCTCGGAGGCCGATTTTGTTTGGTAAGACTCTTGCTACATCGGGATCGTTGTAAAGCTGACCTGGTAGGGCACTTCTTCGTCTCTATCCTGCCGATGATGATTTTCGGTCCTTTGAGCATGTTATTTCTGATCGGTGTTTCTTTGCCAACATACTGGAATACTTTAGAACTGTATCTTGTCACGAACTGGATCAACCCTTTTCCCCGAGTATAGATACTGGGCACCACACGAGAAGACGGTAGATGTCTCAAACTTTTATCATCTCTAAACTTTCATGTTTGATCAACAATCACCCTCAGGAGGTGAATCAATACCCCAAGTTCCCGATCTCACCGCTCTCACTGGCTGAGAAGCCTGGCTCATGTAAAGTAGCCAATGTCACCGAGGTATATTTACCAGAAATCTTGCATAGGCATTTAATTGAACCAAGCTGTGTACGACAAAAATCAAAACTGATTATAGAAACCTGGATAGGACCATCTTAGTTAGAAGCAATTCTTCCAAGTACTTAAAAAAGTGATGTTCGTTTAATACTGTACTGTTTACATCACGTGCGCGATCTTTGGAGCGTCCATAGACATTACGGGCAATATAAATGATATCAAACCCGTAGACCCTGTATTGTCTCCTCTTTCGATAAGTGGGATGTGACTTGCGGTCGATAATCTGATGTGGTGATACATCACCTGGAATGCTTACTGTTGAAATGCAAAAATGAATAGGATCCTAGCGCCTATTGAGATCTATCAAAGGTTTGTGATGCAATTTTTGAAGCCGAAGACCGAAGTTTAACACTTTCGCTATAGACACAACTGCGTGATCAAAGATTGTAGGGCACGAAAGGCAACTTTATTACCACACTATACAAAAGCACAGCTAAACCGCCCGCTTCTTCTTTCTCCACACAACCTAAGAAACACTTTCACATGGACCATCGAGTTACTGTCAAGACACCAAGCCTTCTCGACCAGTGAACCAATCTGCCCAGCTTGTCCTATACGCCTTGATCCCTGTTGCTGACCTGAAGTAAGATATCCTGGTAAAGGAAGTCGGCGTACGGGACTAGGGGGGCTGATTGAGAGGCGGTTGGTCGGGTAACTAGGTGGGGTTGATGAAGTGAGGTTGTATGGGTTGTGTGAGTTTCGGGTAGATATGTCAAGGCTACAGCAATTCACTTAATCTGGCAGATGACTGTGCCCCTAACTGGATATAAACAGTAGGTAATCGTATTTATTGAGATCTAGATCTGAACACTTACACAGCATAGACGTTCATTGCAGACTCGGATAAGAGAGGAATAACAACCCAACCAGGATGTAACCAATCTGTAGATGGGTACCTTCCCTAATGTGCTCTCACATCTTTCGTAGATTAGTGATCGTACCCGCCACCATTGATGGTGTCACATGAGCTTACATGCAATTGTATTGGATGTAAGACTTCACTTTGAGTTTCACACTGCAAACGACTCGACCTACCATTGAGCCTCGTCGTGAGAGAGAGAAAAGGCAAAATATCGTCATGGCGAGAATATGAGTCACACTATTTACGAGGATGGCCATCAGGAACAGTGGTGAGCTGAGCTGAGTGACGTCGAAGTGCGTCACCTTATCGTTTAGTTAAATAGATCAAGGAAGGAACGTTGACCCTGCTGAACTGGCACACAGAAGAACCTGGCCACAAGGCAGTCTCAGCGGGTGTCCTCACATTACCACAATGTCAACAACCGGGATAGGAAGAACCATTTTTGTGACTGGAGCCACAGGATTCCTAGGCAAAGTGGTCATCGAAGAACTCCTCCGGCTTCGCGAAAAGTACGTGATTTGCGAAATTATCATTCTCCTGCGGAAGAGAGGTTCTTTTGATGCCCAGGCACGGTTTCAACAACAAGTCGCCATTTCTCGATGTTTTGCATCGTTGACTGGCGACTGGGCACGATTCATCCGCGTTATGGAAGGGGATTTGGCAAACACCGACTGCGGTCTCCAAGCCCGCGACTACGAGCAGGTTTGCGACACTGTCACTCATATTACCCACACGGCTGCGTGTATCAAATTTGATAGCACGGTTCTCGAGGCCCTCTCATCGAATGTTGATAGCGCTTGCAATATACTTGCGCTTGCGAAGGATTGCCGAAACCTAGAACAACTTGTTGTTACTAGCACTGCTTATGTCACTCCACCTCAGAAGGGCCCTATCTATGAGGAATTAGTGCAACTTCCCTGTCCTGCTAGCAAACTTGAGTCCGACCTGAGGAACGAGTTACTTCAAAAGCACGAAGCCATCGCAGCTACCGGTCATCCCAATATTTACAGTTTATCCAAGTGCCTTGCTGAACATCTGGTATGCGAGGGAAGAGGATCCGTACCGGTCACGATCGTTCGACCAAGTATTATCTCAGCTGCAATCAGGTTCCCAAAACCCGGCTGGATAGACAGCCCGGCCGCATTCGGAGGTCTAGTCCTTCATTTCGGTACTGGTACCCTGCGAGTTCTGAATGGCAGACGAGAAGCCAAACTTGACATCGTGCCAGTGGATGTGGTTGCACAGGATCTTATCCACGAGACGTTCAGGCATAATGTGGAGACTTCAAGACGAGAAAGCGTGCGTATAGTCTTTTCTGTGGCTACGGCGAGGAACTGTCTCTCACTTGGAAACGCCTGCGAGATACTCCAAAGATCATTCCATAAGCAGTTTCAGTACATCGGACCGCATAGTTATGATCTGAAACTCCAGGATCTTCTTCACCACGGCCGTGAGGTGTTGCGTCACAAAGACGGGACACCACAACAAACTGCTGCTAAGAAACGGTGGAGAATTGTCACTGGCATCAACGCTGTCTTTGAGCCTTACACGAATTTCACGTATGACTTTCGGCCAAAGCGATTGTCAGTCCGTCTTAACCCTCACGAGTACATACAAACAATTTGCCAGGGGGTGCGTTGGAACCTCATGAAGCCAGATAGCTCAAAGTTATGATGTTCTCGCTCTACATTTTTCATAAAGATATTGATCGGAAAGATCATCTATGTATGTTATCACGTGATAAATCATAGAAAGGCTTAGTTCTGTCCCAGCTACAACATAAATATATTTACAAGAGCGTTTGAATGCCAGAAAACGTCGAACCGAATGAGTCTACGAGTAGACTTGTTGCTCCGATCTCTCCCTTGTTACGAAGAGATATCCCAAAGCGGCGCGGAGCTTCCGCCACAGTATACCTCGCCTACCAATTTCCTCTTCTAGGTCCAGTGCTAACACGACGCCATTGTCGAAAAATAATAGCGTTATGCACACTTGTCTTGATAGCAAGTTGACATGGGGTCTTCATTCGTCCTAGCTCTAAAAAGATATACCTTTCTACCACCGTAGGCACTATTTTCGCCTCGCTGCCTCATTATCACCGTTCTCTGTGACTGCGAAGCCGTCGGACTTGCCACCGCAGTTGTTGCCCAACTTGGATCAGCGCTATGGTACTGGGTGTTCGCGAGGCCTCATACTTTTTCCAGCAATGGTTTGATCCGAGAGATTGACGATGTGACAACTCCATCCGAGCATTAGGCCTACGTGTCGGTACTGCTGTATTAGGTTCTATCTACGGTAAATATGCTAGCCAGATACGTCAGTCCGAAGAATATACGGAAACTGTTTGAGTGTTATCGCGGGCGGCATTCATGGAAAGAGCCTGGCAGCCAGTGACTTATGATATACATCTAACTCTCAGCCGCAGGACTTTACTACATCAACTTCCGCCCAAGAAGACAGTCTACCCCTTCCCAAAGTGGGGAAAATGTCCAGACAATGTAAGTCCACCAGAATTGAAGCGATTACAGTTAATATAGTTTGATTGATGCCATTATAGACTTGTAGAGTCATGTCTCTATGTATGACTAAAAAACCTCAAGCTGGAACATTGCAAAAGTCGGATCTGCCCTATACTAGTCTAGCCTGGAGATACAAGACTGCCTCTTGTAAAGTGCATCGAGATACAGGAGTAAACAAGAACAGGTAGAAAGGATTTTGAACGAATGTATAGACTTAAGTCAGCGGTAGATAGATACTTCTCGAGATGTCCAGCACCGTCCTCCTTTCACACCATTTCCATTGTCAGTACATCTTTCGCCTAGCCCAATCCACCCCACACACCGCGTATCCGTCTAGCCAGCTGCATATCTTTCTGCATAATTGTGACGCGCTTGGCATGGATGGCGCAAAGGTTGGTATCTTCAAACAGATGTACCATGAATGCCTCGGCAGCTTCCTGAATAGCCATGATGGCCTGACTTTGCCAGCGCAGTCCCGCGTCGGCCGGCCGCATTGACAATGCAATCTCTCGAACCTTTTGAAATAAGTGTCAGGCGCGGATGGGGAACCTAGCAGTCGGCGAGACTAACAAGGCGTGCAAATGGGAGTTTGCGGATGAGAAGTTTAGTGCTGTCTTGGTATTGTCGAATTTCACGAAGAGCGACTGTGCCGGGATGATAGCGATACCTTCTGCGACCAGGAACAGGTCTACTCGCTGAAATCGTTGTTAGCCTACTCGGCGCTGAGGGCAAGTACATGACAATGATTTGACGTACCCTGGACAGCACTTGGCTGCGACCGGCGCGCTGTGCCCGAAACCTTGGATCTCCTGGTAGGAGGCATACGGGAAGCAACGTAAGGCGAAGAACTGGAGGGATTTCAAACGTGAAGAAGGCTTGTAGCAATCGCGTCGTTTGTAGGCACATATATCTATGGGAATTTTTCCCACGTATTGACTGCGTAGCCGAATTCAAGCACTGAAAACCATTCTTCACGCGCCAGTAACCGAGTTCAATCGAGTTTACGCACTGGTGAAAAATTTGCCGAGGTACTAGTCACACCACTTCCAAAGCATTGTCATGCGTACTGAGCCAGGGTACCTGCAGCCGCTTAGGAAAGCTGATCGTGATCAGTGGCACTGGGTTAACGGTGTGCGTGGTTCGAAATAGTTTATCGGGGATAATCTTATCCGGATTTTACAGTGAAAGCTGGCCATAACGGTTAAAATATGGAGGCCAACCCTAGTAGCCATGATAAGTAGGTAAAGTTGCAGGTTAACGCAACACCAAGCGGCAGATAAAAGCCCATTTCCCGTGCCCCATCGCGGTGGCAACTAGCGAGCTTTCTATTTGATTCAATCACGCATGACTTTTTATGTTGTCTTATAAACAATTTTCTCCCTGTTTTTATGAGCCTGATGGTTCATTATCATCTATCTGTCCTCATTTTGCACCATGAAGCTCTACAACATTATGGCCTTGGTGTCTCTTCTCTCTCCACTGTGTCACTCAGCTATAGTCAATCATCATATGGTTGACGTAGCCATAATCGGCGGTGGCTCATCTGGAATCCATGCAGCCGTTAACCTTAAGGATGCAGGTGCGAGAGTGGCCGTAATTGAGAAGAAGAACCAGATTGGAGGCCATGCCGAGACTTACATCAATCCAAAAACCAGGATACCTGCCAACATCGGTGTTGTGCTTTTCGAGAACACGGAACCTGTACATAGGTACCTGTCGCGTCTTGGAGTCGCCATATTTAAACAAAACCCATTCCAGGGCACTGATTCGACGAAAATGTATGACTTCACACTCGGTATCCACGTCCCCTCTCAGAACAGAGAAGAGGTTGCTGCTGCGAAAGAAGTCATGGCGGAAGCGATGGAGACTTACTCTCAGAATGTTCTCAGCAAATATTCCTGGATCGACCGGGGCTATCTTGTCCCCGACCCAGTGCCCGAAGAGCTGCTCCTGCCTTTCGGGCAATTCGCACAGCAGAACAACTTCAGTGCGATACTTCCCCTCATCAGCCAACTGAACTGGTACCCCGGAAACATCAGCGCCATTCCTACCCTGTATGGCATCAAGAAGTTTGGACCGGGCCTTCTGCAGTCTGTGGCTGGTGAATTCCTCGTTGCTGCTCCGGGAGATACTGGAAGCATTTACCGAGCTGCTTCCGAAGTACTTGGCCAGAACATTTATCTAGATTCCGAACTTATCAAAGTTCGGCGAAAGAAGCATGGCGCTGTCGTGACTTTCCGACATAAGGGAAAAATTCGCATCATTAAGTCTAGGAAACTCGTAGTCGCAGTTCCCCAGACAATCGAAAACATGAAATACTTGGAACTTACAGAAACGGAGCGAGAGCTTTTTTCCAGGTTCTCATCTTTTGGTTACCTTGCAGGTGACGCCAACACCCCCGACTTTGATGTGAGCTTGCAAAACGTTGGTATCAAGTCTCCTGCCAAGTCGCCTACGGTTCCTGGGAGCAATGGATTCTTATCCTCCGGTTCGTCCGATCAGTCCCTCCTCGGGGTTGGCTTTGACAAGAGCGATTACAATGTTGCCGGTGGTAAAGATATCGTCCGTAAGGAGCTTAATACGCTAGCGCGTGTGGGAGCTGTTCCAGCCAACGCAGCGAAGGGAGTCACTTTCCCTTACGTCTCCAACCATGCTCCTTACGATCTCCATGTAACTGGCGAACAAATTGAAAAGGGATTCTATGCTAAGCTCATCGGTCTGGAAGGTTACCTGAATACATACTGGACGGGCGCTGCCTTCGCTGGACACAACAGTGGTTTGATCTGGAAGTGGAACGACGATACAGTCTTGCCTGCTTTGAAAAAGGACCTCGGACTTTGAACAGTCCTAGGCGCCCAAGGATCAGAGACTTGCACGAACAACCTGGCTAGCCCCGGCTCAGCTTATCGCCGCTCAACAAAACGACAAATGTTAAGGCTTCCTGTGAAACCTTCGAGATTGCTTTCGAGGCGATCCTCCTACTCGTAGACGTGATTATACTCTGAGGTTGAAGGATTAGTTAATCTGACAATTGGCGAGCAATCAAGCAAAAGCGTTTCTTTTGTTCAACGTACGAGGCGAAATTGTGTTCGATGAGAAAGGAGGATACTTAGGCAATATGCTACATGGTAGATAATATTCGAGCTAAAACGGGGTAGGCAGTGACCCTAGGCCTTACAGATGGTATGGTTGATCTAGAAGGAAGGAAATCCGGTGCATGACGGTCAATGGGCAGAGGCCAAGGTGTGAGTGACTGGGGGGTGCTCTTTGCTATCAAATTGGGCTACTATTGTTTTCTTTTGCCACTGGTATAAGCATTATGGAAGTATTGAAAAGGCTTAGGCTTTGAGACAAAACTAAGAAAGAATACATAAAACATAAGCATCATCAGTGTTTTGGCATTCCTTGAGAACACATACTTGGTGCTCTTTAGCCGACTTGATCTCGTTTAATTCCAAGTCGGACTCTGTGATGGTAGCTGGCATGACCTGCGATGATTGTCAATGCCTTCAGCCTGTACACATAAGTAGTGGCGCCATCTCGATCTTACCGTGGCCGTTACAATTTGCTCAAAAGAATCGTCAGCTGACGGGCAGAATATGTAGTGCCTAGCTTCTCGTTACCCCCGTTCGGTATGCGTATCGCCACACAGAGTCGTTGAATTGTCTAGAGATCCACATGAGGACGCTAACCATCAAATATTTTGCTTCAGTGGTCTCGCCAACCTATTAACATATACTGGCTTGACTTTGGCATATATGCTGAAGCTTCTGATTACTGTAAAAGATCTTATTTGCTTTATTGTTCTCGCTTTTACTTATTATGCATTTGACCTAAACATCCAAGTAGACAACAACAGCGCTATCTACCATCTTTATCTTTCATAACATTGAAACTTTCAACGAATCAGACCGTATATCTCTTAACAGGTGAAGACCTCGCCGCATAAGTTCTGAAGAAGTTAAACTGAACTTGCTGCCGCCGACTGGCAACCGTATTCATCTACCATCCTCGCTACATTCGCTGCGCCTTTCCCAGATAAATCAAAGAATAGCAAACTTCAGACGATCGCAGAGATCACCCTGACTACGTCAAGCCGCTCCCTCCACTGCTATCGAGTTAGTCAATCGAGGACGTTGAAACGAAATATGCATGACACTGTAGTCATTCGTTATACTTATTGCATTTTCACACGTTCGGAGTAGGTCAAAGAACAAAACAAGTCTGAATCCCATTATGTTATATCAATAGTTCGGATATGTATAGATTAATTTGAGTTGGGCTGTTTATTGTCAATTATGTCTAATTCTTTACTACGACTTTCAATATCAGACATGTCGTCCTGTTAATAAACGCTGTGCGTCTCCAGATGCTCGGACAGGATTATGCCAGAGCTATGAATTAGATATATTAGCTATATTAAGATTAACCTCCCTTCACTAAACGCACGTGGCAGTGAATAGTACAGCTGGGATTACTGTCCTGGTATAAGTTTCAGCTAAGGTTAAATTTATAAATCTTCCCTACCTTATCAGTAATCCTGTTCTATCAGACTGAAAGGTTATTCGAAGTTCTCATAGAGGTCACGCTATGACTACGAACCACTATGTCGCCGAACTATATGAGTGCCTCATCTCCAAGGACCCGATCGTTATACAGAACCCTCTTTCTTGGTCGAACAATGACATTGTCAGGCAACTCACCCTGATTAAAAACTGCTTGGCTAAAGATGACCTTCAACAGAGTCTACTTCTAGAGGCTCGCCGAGTGTTCTATCAGAAGAACACATTCATTGTCACGCTGGAATGGCTCCCCTTGTTCTTAGAAGACATACTTGGTGACTGGGAAGACGTTCCGGTCGAGGTACTGGTACAAGATCTTACAGTCCGAATAGACGGGGATAGCATATATCACGGACCTGCACTGGGGTTTATGCAACATCAGTCCAGCCTCTGTAGTTGGTCTGCCTCGTCAGAAACCCCATCTGGGCTCTATTTAGGGGCGGCAGCTACAGCAGACGACCAGACCCGGGGTTCGAGCGACTTTTCCACCCCTAGCACTACAAACAGTCCCATGCATGGTTCAATAGCCAGCGACGACACATGGGATACTGTAACGCTAGTTTCTGACACAAGCGGAGATATGTCATGGGATTTGAGCGAGGATATCCACGGATAGACATCACGCCTATGACGGAAAGCCCCCATGGGTACTTTCCCAGCCCACTGGCTTCAAGCATAGGAGCAATTAGGGTTATTGTAAAGTGCGGGAAACGATCTGGGATCTGATATCTTCACTTCTAATTCATTTTACGGCCTATTAAGAATAAACGGAAATGGGCAAAGGAGTGTAAGAAAAAACTAATTTTTATGACCACCGAACATATTGATGAATTAGTGGGCGAAGTAGCGTCCGTTGGTTATTACAAGCATGGCTGGCTGGCCATCCCATGTTGTCAGGTTTATCCTCGCTGTATGGGGAAGCGGGTAGGAAAGTCTAACCACTCTTGGGAGGGGAATCTTAAATTCGGGCCGTGAGACATTTGAGGAGAGTGGTGCGTATTGTAGAAAGGAACTGGGCTCTCGTTGATTGTGCGGTGATGAGTACTGAGCGAAGATTTCTTGATGCCTTTCTGGAAGTCAAGACGGCCTCAACGACTTGAATACTGTAGTAGTCCGGGTGATGAGTCCCAGGAGCCAGTGCAGCGCTGCTTAACGTGAGCAATGTTTGCAAAGGATCACGAATGTACTGTGATAACATAGTACCTCAGTAATCGAGTTTCTAGTGCAGATTTCTGTAGTGCCTCAATGGGTATGTATTATCATATAGTAAGATAGAGCTGCTAGACTAAATAAATACCTGAACGTGATTCTTATTCCGATTGGTGGATTAGTACATATGGTTATGCCTGCCACCGTAAAATCGCGAGGACCACTTTGGAAGATACCCGAACCAACCCCTTGCACTATGGCCCCGGTCAGCCGTTATCCTCCGGCAGTACTTAATAAATAGCACAGATATTCGACTTCCTTCACTTGCATTTTCGCTTTTTAATTATTGTTCAAACTTCTTCTTATCCCAGGGCGGCTATCATGTGTAACGTGATCCATTACGACGATTGCCGTTGCAACGAATGTGGCTTGGACATTCTCGTCGCCATTGACATGTGCGACAACGGTCACATGTGCGATAAGACAATTAAAAGACACCACGAGGCGTGGTCTACCCGCACGTGTCGTAACTGCTCTGACATCCTACACCCTGACTCTCAAATAAGACGTCAATCTAAAACCGCCACCCAAACTACCACGGAAGGATTAAGGAAACGACGACGAACAATCGCTTCGAAAGACTTACCTACTGTCGAACGCCTCGCCAATTGCCCCATCTGTACAAACGAGATGATGAAGAGGCATGCTGCCGTTGGCTTGGCCTGTGATTACTATTTCCATGGATGGTACGCCCATCCTTCTTAACAGCAACAAAATCAAGGCCCAAATATATCAAGGCAACCGTGAGGGATCACCAACAACTTGCAAAGTTCATCTAGACACACAACTCGTTACAAGTGACAAAGGGAAGGGTTTCTACATGGGCTTTGTGTCAATTACAGCCACCATTATAGCCTGGCGTATGTAGTATAGATTCCGATGTTAATATCAGATGACGGCAGGTCTCACTACTTATCGCGGTAGAATTGTATATTTTGTCTTTCTCCATCATTCCGTCGTCGTGCACCTTGGGCGGTATCAATAAAGGCCTTTGAATGCGCATTGAAGCGTACACTGATAGCAGGTCATCTGGCCGAAGTCCAAATCCCTGACAATCTATCGCTACTACCCTGCTTTGCTTCGCAAAGCTTCTCAGGTATGCTGTTTCGGTCGGCCCTTAGTTATGCCAGATCCCGAACGTTCTAATCAAGGCATGCCTCATAAAGAGAAGACGACAGACATGCTTTGGTGGCAGATGACCGATTTCCAGAGAAGCAATTAATCCACCTTGGATACTCATTCCGTCCAGGGAGTAAGTGGACCGAGAACCACTCGTATTCTCTCCTGTTTCGAATCGTATGGCTGGAATTTCCGTTCTGCTTTGCATTCAGGTTACCGAGTTCACACGCTAATGCGTGTATGTGCATATGGCACCACCGAGTTCATTAATTTCAGGGGATAAGAACCTGTGCATTCAATTTATTAGCGACGGATCAACAATTGTTACTACAAGCGACTCGGCAGTGTAAGATGAACAGTGGCTCCGGCAAGTGGGGAGCAAACCATTCCACGCTCAAGGATCTTGTTTTGGCGGAACAATCGGAAGACTGCCGACACCAGAAAGTGACCTCATATCCTTGTCGCGGCCCAGGTGATATGCAATCCCACTGGGAAAACATGGCAGTACGGATAGGCCACTTTGCGTTATTTACTGTCGTAGCGCAGTAACAGGTACAATGTGATTGTAGTTGTGATTTTCCATGGAGGTTTATTGGCCGACGGAAGCAGCCCCATACAACAAACAGCTCCACTGATGATCATAACACTTTTATGCATTAGATCTAGTGGTGCAACAAACTTGGTCAACTGGATGGCGCCTACAGCGGCATCATCATACCAGCATCACTACCCCGAGTTCAGGCGGCCAAGAGCTTAAAGAATTTACCAGGTCCTTGCAAGGAACAAGGCATACGGACCCAGTCTACAACCTTTTGCGTTAGAATTTACCGGGGGATGATTTCGTTTTTCGTTATTTAGCCTATTTACGTTCTAGTTGAGCGAATAGAGGACGTGCATGCAAATGAGATCATGTGACTTGTGTAGCCTGCGAGATAAAATGGGAATCTACGTAGTATTTATGACTAAAGTACTCCGTTTGTCCGGATCCGACAGTTCGGGACCTAGTCTAGTCTGGCGTAAATAAACCTGGGTACCATCTCTCAGCAATTTGGAAGGAAACTTTCAGTGGCCTGCCCTTGTATCAAAACAGTCCACTGAATTCATAATCCTAGGCAAGCCAGTAAGTACCATGTATAGCTAAAGAGAAGGAAAATAATACATAAACATATAACAAAGCTTAATATTATAGTTTTGACCATAACAGAGTAAGAATAGGTCTTATCTACATCATATAGCTATGAGCACTCTAAAATACAGATGTTGATAATGAGCAATGGATCGGATGTTGGCTTAGCTACAAGGAGCAAATCCAGTTAGTGCGTAAGCTAAGTTTTCATGCATACCTGATCCACTTCTTCAGAACCAACAGCTTTAGTGGATCCTCTTGAGTGATATTCAGTATTCAGATATGTTAGTTCAGTCGTAGCAAACAACTCCGGCTTGTGTGAAAGCAAGGACTGCATGCGCTTTTGTATGTGCCCATGTCTTCAGTACCAACAACTTTACAGCGACGGCAGGTTGTTCCATATCAACAAATGGCGTAATTCCTTGTCAACTCAAGGCTTGGCGTTGCTGTACATCCATAGATTCAGAAATCTCTGTTGCAATAAATAAGTCCTTGTCTTCAGACTTCACATTTTTCTGGACAAACGCCTGACATACCACTTTATGGGCTACATCTGCTCAGCCAGCTTGCATGATTGTCCTTATCCGCCGACTATAACTGCCAAACCATTATCGACTTTCATACAAGTAAGTCAGATTCTTTGTGATGCTTTAGACATACTAATGAGTAAGCTCTCCTTGGCATTTCCCTCGGGTGTACCTAAGCATTACAGCAGCCCACATGGTTAAGAGTCAGCCTACCTATGAGCCTGGTGGCCATCAGCAAGAAGTGCAGTTGCATGGTGAAGAAGCCAGTCTCTACCACGAGATTCCAAAGGGCACTTTGGATAGTCTGATTGGTCACCGAGTCGATAGAGAACACTCATCCGTTGACTTTGAGGTCAAATATTTGGATGGCAGCACAAAGTGGAAACCCGAATCGGTAATACATGAAAATGCACCGGAACTTGTGATAGACTATTGGGAGAGAAACGGTGGCCGCAATGAGGCTACTGGCTTGACGGAATATCATGTTTTGAAGATCCTTGGGGTTCGCAACTCTGGCCGGGGGAAAAAGAGCGAAAAGCATTATTTAGTGCAATGGGTTGGCTATACCGATTCTGAGAAGGACACGACGATAGAGCGGGAAAGCAAACTGCGCCAAATCTGCGCACCACGCTGGCGAACGTTTAAAAATATGGATAGCAGGAATAATGTGAGGAAGGTATGCGGTAACAGTAGGCGGCTTTGCAATAAGTCTAATTAGAGTGAGGACTAAGGGATAGGATGGATATACGATATCGGGATTTACAACCAGCAGGCAAGCAGGTACAGCGACATTCAATACGATTTCATACAAATACTGGCGTTCCTCACTCTTGGAAGGAAATAGGTTGATCTTGAGCTCGGATTGTTCTTTGGTAGATGTAAACGGCCTAGTCTGACAGCCTTTTGTAACAGCATCATCAGTAAGGGTGATGCCAAGATGTAGCCCCCGTCCCCAGCCCTTTGGTGATGAAAGGCCGGGAATATTCTATTTAGTGACATTTCGTGGCGAAAGAAGAATTATTGATACATATGAGTTGGGATCCAGACGAGAAAGTTGAATGAACCAGTACACGCCCAACGTACGAGAAGAACAGAAGCTCGTGGCCAAGGATCAACAGCTTGACCAGGCCAACATGTCACCTTCAGGTGAGTACTTCTGTATCTAACTATGATTATCAAAGCACCATTGGTGGAGGTGCTAGTCAGAGACAGCGGAACCTAGTGAATTAGGGTGGTTGGCTTGATGAGGTACTCTAAGTCGTGAATACAGATGATGAGGATGACCTTGCTTAGCTCGACGAGGTTGCAAGTACGAACCCTATGAGACACAAGACAACCCGTATCACCGGCGACAAGCTGTATTCTACAAAGCCTGGCAGCACAGCACTTAGAGCGGAGCAAATACTACGTCAAGATCGACGACGCTATTGCAAGTATCTCCACGCTTGTCTTAGAACAGTCTCGAGTGCAGGTATACTGATTCAAGTTGGTGAAGGTCTGGTTCGATAGCAGTACTATGCCGCACCGAAAGCCTCTGAAGATCGCTCACGATATTTCTGCATGATCTTGATCACGCTGTGAGATTAACGTATCTGCAGGTGGGTAACGCCAACTGCACAGAATGCGAGGCCTATGGTTTAGTTCTCAGCTTGCCTCTTCCGCTCCTAACCCGCCTTTTTTCCCTAACCGCGCACAGGATAAGTAAGTCTCTGCCTGATGCTTTCCGTATCGACAGCCAGAGATCCAGTAGCGTATGCGACGTACCTCGTTGGCTTCCTTATTGAAGGTCATGCTGAGTGAAGCTTGGTGCCTGAGACCCTGTTCTGGACCGTCAAGCTCCTGGACCAATACTGCTCACAGAGGACCGTATACAAGAAAAATTATCAGCTGCTTGGATGCTCGGCTCGACTCATGGCTTCTAAGTATGCAGAAGCGAAGTGTCGGGTTCCCTCAGTTTATCAACTTTACAACATGTGCGGCGGCCAGTGTGATACTGGCATACTCGCCCAAATAGAGATTCATATCCTGGAATCGCTCGATTGGATTGTTGGAAACTTCACCGGTGACTTCTTGGCGTGGATCAGGGCGATAATGTAAGGCGAAGATGGGAAAGTTGCGGACATGGCAGTTGAACTTTGTGAGATCGCCTTATACCACTGTCAGTTTGTCTTCACCAATCCTTAGCTCGTGTCCTAACCTGCGCTTGCCCATGCTCGGGCTGTCTTTGGGATTCTCTGGACAACTATAGGTAAAATGGCGACCGATTCCAGGCACTGTGACCAAAGTACATAGGCTGAGATTAAGTCAGCTGTTAGGCTTGTCTCCTAACCTCGTCGTGGGCGGGCATGTTGGTCGACACTCTTGGATGGCAATGGGGATGGTATCTTTGTTGAGGCATTACCCTATGGCTCTTCGGGGTCGGTTGGTGGAGCTTGCCAAGAGCCGTACAGCTTATCTCCTTGCGAACCACGATACAGAATCTTAGAATGAGAATCGACTGGATTAGCGCCTTACTCTCATCAGCCTAGTTCGTTCATTGGACGCATTCCCGCGGTAAGAGAGGTCAAGAGGCCCTGATCCTGAATCTGTTCTGATACAACGCATCTTTTATCAGTATCTGCATCGTTGTAGCCCCATAGTTCCCTGAGTTAGATTCCCTGGATCTCATGACTAGTCTTTATTGAGTAGTTAGATGCTGAACGAGAGCCTAACAGCGTCACCTGCTGACCCGATTGGTTTCCAAAACATTGAACATAAAGCTTTCCTCGCGTTTCCCATGGACAACATAATCATCCCCCGGTAACTCATATATCCTGCTCTGCAGCTCCTGCAAAACACCCGGGCACTGGCATGCCAGAGGCATTTCAGCGTGACAGACCTTTATGTTGTGCGTGAGTTGTAGCCGATCCTGCCATCTTTCAAAATTCAACCGAAACTGCCAATTAGAAAATCCTTGAGAATACTCTGTTTCCCTCGAGCCGACCTTTGATAGTTTCGTGCGCCAGGGCTGCCATGCTGGTAGTACCTTCTTATGGCCCTTGTGTTTTTCGTCCACTCCCAATTTTTCATCGTGAAGTTTATCAATAGCGACAAGATAGACATTGGTCTCATCATTTTTCTCCAGTCGCTGAGTAACGGACTCAAGCCAAAGAGATAGTTCCACCGGATCGGGAAAGGACCCGAGAGGTTTATCTATACGGTCACGTTCCTGCATGCAGATTGTGATATTGCGAAAGGGATATTCGGTTTCCAAATTCCACAGACCGATATCATTATCAAACAGCTTGTTCGGGATATGGAGAAAATCTTGGTTTGATGGCTTATTGGCGACATGCTCCTCGTCTTTCTGTTGGTCGGCGAACCAAGGTACCTGCTCCGTGTCGATCTTTGTCTTCTCTGTCGGGTCGCACGTAGCGCGAAAGAATCTGCTGGGACTTTGGGGGGCCGAGGCCGAGATAGATGCGGAAGTTGACATGGATGTGGAAGGAATAGCTGATCGTGTTATGAAGGGATGTTGTATAAGATCTGATTTATGACGTGAAGTAGGCATAGGTTGTAGTGTAGTTAGCTTTTACTACGCTCTATACTAGAGTAGGTGATAAAAAGAGAGATGAGAGGTTTTATTTTACCTATTAACGGCAGCACAGACATAATAAGGAGCGTTAGCAACCCACTCCACCTTGCAAGGTCCATGACCAATAGATATGCCTGCAGTGCGCTGTTTTCAATGAGAAGGATTGACGTTATGGTGGTGACCCATATGACCAGATGGGGAAGCACATAACCCAAAGTGGATACGCTCCTTTCTACTCCGTAGCATAATTTGCCTGAACGGCAGCCCCGCCTTTCTTTTGTACCACGTAGTAGAAGACAAGGCTATTTTGAACATCTCTCCGTGTGCTTAGCCCACCAATATCCCGGCGCCGGATGCCATCTCTCCCACCTCAGTAGTGATGTTGGGCCAGCGTCCAAGGGCTCCTGGTCTATTTAGACCTGGAGATTTGTTTCAAGTCCAAGTTTACAGAGCAAGTGAAGCAGCATGTGCCACCAGAGAGATACTCACCCGTGCGTGCCGAGGTGGAGCTCTATTGTGGTTGATAACGCTTCATCAGGCCTAGAAGCAAATCTGTGTGGCAGACGATCGTGACCGTTTTACCGAGCAAAGAGAACATTTCGATGACGTCCTTGCTCTAGTGTTCGAACCGATTGAGTGGCTGAACTTGCCTCACACATATACTATTTGGTTATGCCCACACGGATGCGCCGAAGCAGTCGAGCATTCGCCGCAAACCTTCAGATGTTGAATGTCCCTTTTCGGAGAACGTTGGTGAAGCGACTGGTGCATTCCGCCTTGCTGTTGGAGACTAGGACCTAGGGCTCTGACTTGCTACAATGGACCAACTGACGTCTCGCTCTCTGATCAACAAATTCGTGGAGTGACAGATGTAGGTACAGTTTTTATAAAAGCTCGACAACGCAAGCTCGGTCGGAAGAAAAATTGTCAGTCGACTGACAAGGACGAAAAGCGGACAATCGAATAGAATTCTGATGCTCATCGGCATTGTATGTAGTCGGAGTGGAGTTTTGGCCATGTATATGTAGGATGACATTTTGCGTTGGTGGTCCCGGATACTATCGAGAAGGCAACGAGGTCCAGTTCGTGATGTTGCAGCTGTGAGTCACAGGCCACGTACGGGAACGGACACCCAACCCGCTCGATCCTAGATTTATGCTGCGTTCGAAAAGTCACCGGGTCCGCTCACCTGAGGAAACATAATGTGGTCGTCCGGTCCCTTAAGTAGATGATGAATTGATAACCTCGTCACATATCAAGCAGTATGCCGTCTCATTCCAGGAAATCTCGCCACCCGTTACGCTTTCGCGTAAATCACGAATCTCCCACGCTACAGAGCCGCCATTTATCTTGAGGTCGGCCTCATAAAGTCCTGCGTACGGCTTATCATCTGCATTCTTCGTCTTCTTGCGGCCATTCTTGGCTGGTGACTTGGCTGACGATCTCGATGGCGTGCGTATAGGTAGTGAGCTTTTGGTCCCTGCATATGTTTCTCGAACCCTCTTTACGTGTATGATATCTTCAGTCTTTCCACAGTTGACATCGATCGTGGGCTCAGTCTCTTTCTGCTCGGCATCGGTTGTTGATAGAGGATCGGTAGCTTCTCCGGTCTTTTCTTCATTCAAAACTGCTGCTTCGGTTCGATGAGGCGTGTCGGTGCCTAGTCGTTGATAAACCTGCATGAGAACGTCATGAGTTAGACATTCGGGATGCATCCACTGCCGACAATTCGAGCTCGAGCATCTTATGAGGCTCTTATCGGGGTTCATAGCAGTTTTACATTTGCATATGATCTTAACGGGCTACAGAAATATTAGTGAACGCGAAAGTAGCAGGAGTTATCGCCCAACATGCCGAAAATTGAAATGAAATGCAATCAAACCATTGACGCCAATAAAGCCCGTCTTTGACTTTTTTATCATCGGATTCAATCCATTCGTTGACAGGTGCATGTTTTATTACACTGCGGGCATTGATGATATCCACTAAAATAACCGGTTAGTTGCGTTACAGGATGATATTGCTAAGTAATCTAGAACGTACTGTGGTTGGAGTCGATTAGTTCGCCAGTGCCATGATACGGCTGGCGGCCTTCAACTTTCACTCTGCGGTCGATGGTACCAAGAGGCAGGTCGTCGGGCCGATACATCCATTCAACGCGTGCATAAACGTGATCCTCATCGGAAGCGCGAATCTCGAGGATGCGCGCAACCCACCGCTTATCAGACTTCTCGCCATCACCCTTGCTATCACCTGTATCCTTTTGGTGCTTGACGGTTGACTCGTTGGCGACGTAGACGAGGGTCTCTCTGTTGTAATTGATTCCATTAACTGCCAAAAATTAATTATAAGCGTGTCACGACTTCGAAGACGCTAGGATTTATCGGATACTTACGCGTGAAGCTGTTGTAGCGCGTCATATCTTGCCATAGCTTTTTAGATTCGACTGTAAGATGCTCGACTATAGTATCGCCCTTCCGCTTCTTGTTCTTATGATGTGCCTGCGATGGGTTGCTTGCGAAAGAGATTGTGAAAGGAAACTCTGCATAATCCACCTCACTAGCGGAGGGCGATCGCTTCCGACTGCTCATTATGGCGTTTTAATCCCGTTGGGCATGCCTACATCGGTAGTGGATAAAAGGAGGAGTTTTCAGAGGCAAATAACGAGTCGCGCGATGAACAGGCGAATAAAAAGAAGAGAGATAACAGAAGGATAAAGAGATGATCGTTTACGTTTAGTATAGTAAATTTACACTGAATGAATGAATGAATTTANNGATACGCCTCATAGGGCCCTAAATTTACACTGTCGCGTTATGGACGAAGCCTAGCGATGTCGCGTGCGCAGTTATCCTTATATTATGTCATCAATCCGCAATCTGAGATTGGCCAAACACGCCCCTAAAGTGGAGTCAATAACTTGACAGTCCCATAACTATCTCTTTACCACATTGTCATTTTTCACAAGCATCCAGGAAAGATAAACAGTAGGGGAGAATGGAACCGGCCTGTCCCTTACAAGTTGATCCGAAAATCAAGTTAGCAATTAATAGATTCTACTACGACCGCTTACCTACTTGGATAGGAGGAAAACCTTGAGGATAAAGCTACTGTACTCCTCGCCACCTTGTTAACGTAGGTTTGTTGCCTTCATTATCCGACTTCAAAGTATGCCGAATGGTGACAGGGAGAAGTGGCGGACGTTCGATTCACTACGGTACTTTCCGCGACACTAGAACGTTCATGGAGCCATAAAATTTGGAATATGTTCGATGTCTTCCACGGACTATGGTCCGGCCTGATGAACTACTTCTGTGTCGAACAGACCTCTGTGGCTCTGTTGGATAGATGGCTTAGACTTACGCCTGCTTCATACGCTGCGGCTGAATCCTGGTGTCGGATGGGTTGATTGAATAAAATCTACTTGTATCAGCTTGTTTTGCAATGAGGATCCATGCAAATTGATCATGCTATGGAAATGCTATATATAACCTGCGTGGCGGCGCAAACAAGAATGCTGCACTTGCATGGTTAAGCGGACATTGACCAGTGCAATGGGAGGTCACTTACGGTCTTGACGGGGCCTCTCCGTTTCGACTTCAGCCGATACTCTTACGTGCTTACGAGTGGGCTTCAGTAGTTGACATGAAGTTCTGCTAACCACAAAAGACGGTCGCTATCTCATGGTGGAATACCGGCATGACTAGAAACATCATTGAAACAACGCAGGCCAAACATTGTAATGGCTTCGCAGAATTCTCTGGCCCCCCCTGAAGACTAATACAGTTGATCGATGCAAGTTAGTTCTCACTTCTAGCCCGCTGACAGAGCAAGATCGGGGGACTAGAAACGAAATGCAAGCCTTATAAGAATTTTTGTTTGGCCGGTGGCAACTTTACAGACGTATACTGTCCAGGCAGCAAGCGGCTTTTGGGTAGATAAATTTCTTCGCGATCTTCCTGAGCATCAACTCCTTGTATGTCTTCTTTGCAGAGCTGCTATCCAACCACGTAAGGGGCACAGTAAGCAATTCCCGGAGAGCATAGCAATCGAAAGCTTTCAAGCTCCAACACGCCAGGGCTTTCTGCGCCGGGAGGTCATTTGCAGATGTATGCACCGTGCTGGTGCCAAGGAATGGAAGCAGGCCTATCCCAGAGCTTCCAAACATAAGGCCTATCTGCAAATACTGCAACTATGTATAACAGTAAATCGCAGAAATGTATTATGCCACATTACAAGCCTTAAACATACAACTCATGCGGATAAAGAGACAGATTCGATATATGCTATCGTTTAAACTTTCCCAAAAGGCAGAAGCATAAAGTGTTAATAAAGGCACGTTCAGAACGAAAATATGAAATGTATTTTATCTACAATTATTTCTGAATAATACGATACATGCAGATAATGACTAGGAATACTTCCATTCTCTGCTAACATAGCAGCATGTTAATGCCAGTCAATTTTACTACTTATGTGTACAATCTTTTCCTCTACTGGTAATATATTTATCCCCTAATCATCAAACCACCACTCAACATCTGTACGCCCACGATCAAGGGACCCCCATAACTTCTTAAAAACTTTCGTACTGACATCTATGTCATTTATGGCACAACCCATACACTTATCCTGCACCACTGCTTTAGATTCTTCCCCATTGGCCCTGATAGTTACCGTTTTCCCGCACATTGGATTGTCGTTACTCCTGGTGCCCATGAGAAGATGCGACAAAGCTGCGATGTCAATATAATCATCCTGCCCAGAATGATCTAATCCACATGAACCAAGCCCAATTTTGTAGTATGTAAGTTCTCCGTGTTTTATTTCCGTGTTTTGCCCTGCATTCCGATCGTTGTAGGGATCTGAAAGTGCAGATGCTCCAGGGGCAGCTGGCGAAACAGGATCTGTGTTCGGAATGTCATTTGGATCGGCTGGCTGGCTGCCTGCTTCTATGCATTGTTGTATTGTGTTCTGAGCAAAGCAGAGCAGAAGAAATGATCCAAGCAAGCCTGTATAGTACATTGTAGATAAAGGAAGAATTGATATCTCAAACGCAGATATCGGAATAGAAACAGGCACTTGATCTTCCTTAAGTACTTCGTACCATGTTCGACTTCTAATAATATGTTCATGTTATCAGCCTAATCTAGCTAATGCTAAATCAAGCTTTGCTACTGCTTTATCGCCTAGTTCCCTTCTGACTCCCTCTTATTTGATCTTTTATAAAACTCTGGTGTTCATTAACAAGGCTCAATCCATTAGCTTTTTTACAGGACTCGCATCGACGAGGATAGGTCTATTAAGTAACCCATGCAAATTATTAGCAGTATACTTCTGTATTCCCGTAATGCTCTTTAACTTAGGGACTGGATCACCTTTATCCGCACTCTGGGACACCCATCTATTGTGATGGTCAGACAGCTTTAGACACAATAGATGCAATGCAGGATCTGGTCTATTCCTCGTCTCTCGTGGGGGGGAGGGTAATATAGAGCTTCTTTCTAAATGTAGCTTTACCCCTGTATTCTATTTTCCCAGCGTTAAAGAGCTATCGATGCATAATCCACTCTCGAGGCGATACCCAATTCCATCATCTCACAGATAGATGATCGAGAGACAAGGTATTCACTCTGCCAAATTTAGATAACTTTGGTCGACTGGCATAAGATACAACTGTAGATCAGGCTTCTATGTAATGAGTCGTTCATCATTTACTTGCCATTGTTAGACATTCAAGCAAAATATTTATGTCCTTGAATATGGGAGATAGCAATACATTTCGAAAGCAACTTTTCGCGCCGTTCCAAAGAAACATACCCAGCAATCCATGCGTAAAGGGAGCTCATCCAATTGCTTACGGACTCCGTGACATGAGTATTGAGAAAGATTACACAAGAGAGCAGCCATGTGCTACGAGGTCCACGCCGAAGGGAAATCACCATGCTCTACATACCCTCCGAACTGGTCATGTATCATGTCATACCCCCAGAATCGTCCACAGCACCCCGCAAACACCGATCACCGGGCAGATCGATCGAATATCAACTGATGGTGATGTTCTCCTAGTTGAACGAGCAGGAAACACAGCGCGTGAGTTAAGAAAACGAACTGCGTATCAAAGACACGTCGTGGTAAAGCCATTGATGTGACTGTCCGAGTGGCAGGAAATACAGGCGCGACCACATGCAGGACCATATTCACCAAGAGCCCTGCCAGCTTGGAAGAAACCAACCTACCTTACCCTGTCGAAGTATCCACTGTAAAAGGCATGAGGGGAAGGGGGTAGCAGCTTGCATGATTTGGATAACCTTATGGAATCAATTCTTTCTCTACAAACTATTTATTATTCAGTTCGAAGATTTCTTGGGCTTTGTTTTACGTCGGGCTATGTATGAGGGGCTCGAGTGAGGTCTGCACGTCGCAATTTAATTCCGACACGGACCTCCTTCTCCGCACTCATGTCTACTGGATCAGCCTCGCTGAGGGAAGACGCGGTTGCAGGTTCCCCCCGGATGGGATCAAAAAATTCCCCCGTACGAAGATTGGAGAAATCCTTTTCAAGAAGCGTAGAAACAAGAGGCAATGGAAGGAGAAGAAGAGGAAAAGATTTAGCAAGAAGACGTGTGCTTACCGTACTAGCTTACCAACTCATGAAATCGGGTAGCTTAGTGGGTTCATTCCTTGGGGACGCTCTGCTTTGTCATCTCTTGGATCCACCTTTCCTAGTTCATTTGATTGATTCATCTCCAGCAGAACGCGCTGATCGGGCCCACTGTCAATAGTTACGGTAACCCGAGGCTTTGCCTTGTCTAGGATGACGGAGTCAGCATCAGTGGCTTGTATGGATGAACCCATGATCTGATCTGAGCAGGGCATAAATACAGGGTAGGCTGGCTACCACTACACAATTACTGATGTCGGGCTAGGTAAACGTCAACACCTCCACCAATATACATATGCAAAAAGCCTTTCACGAACAGTCTTATGACTCTTTCCCTTAAGCAAGATAAAAAACGGCTTTTAGTTAGATAAATGAGTTCAGAGTGGTGCTTTTTGTTCTTTTGCATGGATAGCTAACTGGTCTGTGAAACCAGTGGCGGGGTATGGTTGAGAATGAACCTGAGTTTTGCTTGACTTATTTATTGCGATCTGGAAAGACCTACAACATGCTCCTGTCAGCAATCTGTAGATTAAGCCATGAAGCTGGAACATTTTGACCTCTATAGTGCACGTTTCTTTCACGTCGCGTTTACAGATAGACTCCTAAAGCTGGACGATAGATTAGAGACTAACCTCGACTCTTTCAGTGCCAGATAGTAACTACTAATATGTAAGTAAATGCAAAGACGAAATTTTTAGACTCTATAGCGTGAGCAATATCGTCATGTTTAGTGGCCTGCTAATATGTTTATACAGATTATTTCTTCATTTTACATCTATATAGCAAGGCAGGGCAAGTAGGAATGCCAAAAAGAAGAACTATAAAACATATCTCTGAACACCATTCTGAGTAATTCTGACCTGTAGTCATCAAATTAAGTACCAACACCCCATGGGACACCTGCAAAGCATGGACGGAGCCTGGCGTGAGAACTGTTGCCTTGATGGCAGGATGTGGTTGATGATGCTGTATTTGCGTCGCACTCGTTTCATCCTGTTGCAAAAGTTATTTTCTTTCACATCGTTCCAGAGTGCTTTGTAATGTTCCCGAATGAGAGCCCATTCTATGCCCTGTAGCCTCCGTCTAATGACCCATTCTACATCCGGCTCTAAGAAGCTAAGGTCGTGTCTCCAGCCCTGGGAACACGGTTCCAGAGATACAGTTAATGGTACGAACAGCTCGTATAAGTTGGTCTGGACGGACAGTGGCAAGCCTGTCTCCGAGATTGCTTGTTCAGCCGACCCGTAGGTGACTGGATAGGTCAGAGAGCCAGCGCAACAGAAGCCTTGACAGAAGAAGCCACTGGAAGGATGGCAACTCAGAAATCGGTCTGGGCCGTGATGGAGAGAATGGTATCCAGAGACGGGCGTTTCGGCGATGAGGGTATGACAGGCCGGGTCAGAACCAATCGTTGAACATGTTGTGTCTAGAGGTAAAGGCACCGGGAAGTTTACCTCGGTGCCCCAATACGATGGAGGGACTAAGGCTGAGGGTGTAAGAGACTCGGTTGGACTGAGGTGTGTATTTATGAATCCACAATGCTGCTCTGACGAATAATACACCATTGCAAATCGTGAAGTCAATGAGCCAGGTTGCAGTTGTCAACATATGTGGGAAATTCTGGAAAGAAAATGGCGATTAATGGGATTCAAAGTTTTGATTGTGCTCTTAATCTTGTCTTCAGTGCTATATCTCTTTTTATACCCTTTCAAAAATTCAGTACCCGCCTGTGAACCATTCCCTCGGGACGTCTGCATTCTGTTGTATTGGTAGAGAAAAGAATGCTCAGCATCGAGTGCCAACAGCCTCTTGCGATTGAAAAAGATGATTCTGCCATGGATATCTACTGGCCCCCTTGTCGTATGTCAATGAATCACAAGCATCGTGTTCGAGAGACAGGATCAGGGCTCTGCCCATGCAGGTTAAAGGCTGCACGACTAGGCCATTCCGTCACATCTGATGGCGGCATCCAAGTAGTAGGCGGCGATCTAAAGTGGAATTTCACTTCCGCACGCCCTTAGCAACGGACAAGAAGTTTTTTCACTTTACAAGATTCCTTCGCGGAACAGGGAAGTTGCAGCCGGGAAACTAGTTTAGTGCGTAAAATAACGACACAAGAAAAGGCTTAGCAGGGCGCCCGAGCTTTGCAAGTCTTTACTTACAAATGAAGATTTCTAATCCACGTGTACGTGGCTGGAATAATTCAAATCCTCCTTCGATGCATCTACCGCGCCATACATGAACGAGACTAAACCAATATGACAGGACGTCAGTCACGTGACTGTAGCGAGATGCAAGAACCCTGGTAATCAATCACGCGAGACATCAGGAACTCGGCAGCTTGGACAATGCTGCTCCGTCTACTATGTGGGGCCTTCCAGGGTTCACTGCGCGTCATTTACGTCTTTTGTCAGGTTTAGCAGGAATTCAGGACAACTATTCTCTGCAACCAAGTATAGATAGCATCAAGTTTCAGAAAGCATAGCCAAACTTTGATCTTGATTATAGATCATACTGTCCCAGGATCCCTAGGGTACGAAAACTCTAAGGTCTATCGATTCGACGCTCGAGTATCTTGCCTCGATCATTAGATCTACAACTGTTCTTTTGAGAGTGCCAAAGAGTTTCGAACCGAGAGAAAGGAAGAGACGAGTCCTGAGCGCTGAATGTCAATCGCCGACTACCTAAGCTGTCCAAACTCATCTTAGGTTTCGCTTCCGCGTAACGACGCACGAATTCCCTGCCGTTCTTCGCCCCAAGCTCACTAACCCTAACGAGGTCCTAAGCTGCTGAAGGCCTCGCCGTTTACGTGTAAGGCAGGCAGGGGGCTGAGGTATGCAGACTGGGATCGAGGTGATGAACATGGTGACATGACCCACCACAAATGTGGTTAATAAACTCATCCTGCTAGGTGTACAGACCCTAGTTGTTCACGAAATTCTGCGACTTCAAGTCCTTACGTAAACTTGATTTAAGACTGCACATAATCCTTCTGCTTATCGTCAGGGCAAGCGAGTTGATATTAGTCAGTCGCCTAAAGCCAAGACCTGCTTTAATGCTGGTTGAGATAACTCATGGTGCTCTGACATCAGTACGACATTCCTTTTCGAGATTTCTCATCGGCCTTTCTTTATGAATGCAGGTATTGTAAGTTTGAGGCGAACGTGGACAGCATTGTACGTTGTCGGCTGTCTCAATTGGAATAGGTACTAAGATGTATCCGGGGTTACGTTCATGATCATCCCGGTGTCCCAGTTCTTCACCTCCTACTCTATACAGAGCACGGGGTAGCCAGAAAAGAAGGAAACGCGGCGAACGGTACAGCGTAGTAGTTGTTGGGCTATGTAGGTTGTGTACGGTGATGATCCGTCGGCCAACTTTGTTTAAATCCATGGATAGAACACAAGGATGCGACAATGGTATCATCCTCTTGGCCGAAGACGCTACTGGAAATATGAAGTTGACCACAGACAGGCATACCCCGGCTTCTGGTCGGGTTTTCAATCACTGGGCTTGGCTACAAGTCCAGAAATCTGCTATTTTTTGTATCTCAACATGATAGATGAAAGAGAGAATGATAATATCACAACCAAATTCTCCTACATTTTGCAATCATCGATAACATGTATGTCGTGTCTGGCTCATTGAAGTGGTGGGAACTCTTACACGTCTCTATCGCACGGGCATAGCTATGGGAGAAAAGGATCCTCCGGATGGATGCGCCGCCGTCGGACGATCATCAGAATGTGTCGCGCCAGTGTCCGAGCGTCGACGTCGAAGAAAGGTCCGAGATTAGTCTGGTGACAAGCGATCAAAATATCCTGGTTTTGCGCACCGGTCAAAAATCCCTCACTCATCCTTTACCAAGGACGATCTATCACCAATCGCTACTATATCGCCCAATATTGAAGACGTGTGAACAAATGCGAGATGAATGGTTGGAGGGTTAGATAGGTAATCAAATCGCCGGAGATTGGGATAGATGTAAACGCTTGAGACCACTCAACGAGAGTGCTTGATTGAGAATGGCTACGCGTAAGAGAAGGATTGGAAATTTGATTAGGTTCGGATGCGGCGGTTACCTTCTCGTCGGGCAGTGGGAAGAAGCAAGCAGGACGACCAACAGGCACCTGCTCAAGCAGAAATGATAAGCTGAAGGGTGGCGGTAGATCGGGCCTTCTGTCCATGAAATTGGGGCCCTCGGTTCAGGCTTTGCGAACCACTACCTTCTCTTCCCTTGTCAAGCGTAAGCTCGTAGAACCCTGCTGGCGTGTGATGTAAAATACCATATGCTTTAAACCGAGAACGGGAAGCTAGTTAATCTTGGTTTTTGCAATATGGCCAGAACCTACGGAATGGAAGGTCGACAGGTAGACTAGTGCCCATGACCTGATTCTTCACACTTGACCTGCAGCAGCCGAGATGTTTATTGTCGATTCTGGAACTTGATGAGCAAATCACTGGCTGTAAGAGGTGGAGTAGATACTGTTCCTGGACCAATTACAACTGTCACTTCCATCTTATCTTTTACCTACACGCTACTCTAACCGGGCATGCGTTTGTTGCAAGGGGTCAACCCTGCTGATATCTGATGATACGAAGGAAGGGAAGGTCTAGCATGTACCACCACTAGACGCAAGTAGTATGAGCCGTTGCTTTGTAAAACCTTTGGATAGATTTGGCAACAGACATGAGACTCTTGGTCTGAGTGATTTTGGTCCTTCCCCGTGGGGATAGGTGTCATCAACTTTGGTGGGTCGGCCTTTTCACTCTAATCTCCGCGATAGGTAGTACTCGGCAAGCGAGTTCACGCGCTAATACAGATGGCGCCACTAATTTCACTCAGTCTACGTACGATTGAACAAGTCAATACAGAGTATGGATATGAAGGTTAAGAACCTGTACCAACATGAATTGGATCTACGGAGTCGAGGGGGAACAAAAAACGGCGGAAGGATCTGGATGGGAGGTCGGCAATTTTTGCTGCAGGCCTTTCCGCTGTTTCTGACGCCCCGAGGCTAGTCAACGACGGATAAGAAATGATTGATTGAAGACACAAGTCAGAGACATTTAGACTTGCAGGGATGGCATTTTTTTTTTTTACCTCATTCCGACATATAGTTGGCGTTAATGAAGATCATCCATGTCCGGACATACTCCCGGCATAGCCTTTCACACTGTAAATTCTCTTGGCGATTCCGTCACACCTAAAAACTGTGAACTTCTTGGATACAGTAACCTACCTAATTCGCTTGATGAGCTTCGTGTATATGGGCCTTTCTACAGAGTAGAGGTTGACAGTTTCTAAGGGTTACCGCAATCCCCCCAAGCTGATGGAAAGGCCACACGAGCCGTTACTGACGTCCGTACGCTTGCTTATCTTGGAATCACTTGCAGTACTTGGCTGGTCTAGTTCTTTGTTATGCACCAAGTCATCCTAGTTGGTGGACTGTACTTGTAGGAGTCGATTTGGCTATTCCGTTCATGATCGCAATCATAATCGCAGTTCATCATGTGAGGTCGGAATTCTAGTCGGAAAAATACTAACTTCAAGCCCTCATTGCCTGGGTAGAATTCACAGTTGGTGCCCCAGCTATTCGATTTACAGCAGACGGCGTCAGTCTGTGTTGGTTCCCTAACAAATAGAATATAGTATGTTTCTTTCTTGGAGGGCCGGTCTGGAACAATCGACTATTGGCCGCACGGGGATTAGGTGGACGGTTGACTTGTTGTTTCCCTTTTAGCCTAAGTTATGTCTGGTGGATTTTACATGTTAGATGATTTTGTACTACTTGCGTATTGCGTCACACTCCATAGCTGAAATATAACAGTCAATACTGTTTAATTATGCAAGGTCAAACTGGTGGTCTGACGGGAGAGCTCAAGGGAGCCATGCGGCTTCTGGTTATGTCTTTGACGATCCTGTGACTAGCAATATCAAGTGAGCGCCAAGCTTCGCTCTATGTCGGGCCACTGGTTGTTGTGCCTGGACCTATCCACAACGTAGAATGAAGGTCTTGCTCTGGTCGGTACTGAATGCTGCCGACGGCATTGGGCATACGACCAAGATCTAACGCGTCTAGAGGCCTTTTGAGCACCGGTGCCCACCGCATTAAATATATATATATAGATGTTCTCTCAGATGTACGTGGGAGTTAATCAGGGTAGTCGCTATACTAGGCCTTGCGAAAATGGTCACTACGAATTGAGTTGCAATATTCTACCACAGCACCTACGACCGAGATCATGGCCGCCACGTAGTATAGCAAGATGTGGAGTTATCCAACTAGTGCAACTTGTCTCGCCGAGGGTCCACGGGATCACCTCGAACTTTCACCTCTCCCCATTACAATGGGCCTCTGCTAAGTTACCCACGTAAGCATTTAGCTTACTGATTACTCAAAGCGAATCTAGGCACATACCATCGCGTGGGTAATGAAAGCACTGCTGGTGGCTTATTCTGTGAAACGGCGGGTCTCTTCAAGATTGAAAATCCTACATGAATACTACTGGAGCCAATTAGACTTGTTCGCTACAATCGACTCACTACGATAGTGACCTTCTCGGGTGTGAGAGGTGCGATAACTTCTATATATCAATACCTACCCCCGCCTCGATCGACATGTTCTGAAATTTGTCCCCTGCAGACTTATCTACTTCACAAAGTGTAGTGAAAGAGGTTTAGAAATTGTGTCACCTGCTACCGTTCGTCTTGACTAGGAGCATGATGTCTTTCCTCCTGCCTGCAGTTCGACCCCAAGCATATCCCACCCATGCCTTGTCAAGGGGTTCGCACCGAGATTGGGAGAACCAATTTGGGCTAGTCGAAGAAAAGTGGATCAAGTTACCTGAGGGGCTTTTCTCGTCGATCATGGCGAGAGAGCCAATCGTCAATCCCATGTACAAAGTCTCGAAGCATCTATCGGATGAATGGCTCAAGAAGTGAGTCTTCGTTACCATTCTCCATCATCTCGCTTATCTCTAACCCTGCAGCGCTCTACGCATGGACAACAACACTGCTACTATTTGGAGCCGCTTAGATATCGCATTCATGAGCGCTATATGTGCTCCTACTGCGGACTTGGAAACTCTGAAACTCATGAATGATTGGAATGGCTGGATTTTTGCGTTTGATGACCGTGAGTGGTTGATATTTCTTAACGCCCACCGGTCAAGAGCCAAATATAGGTTGAGCTGTCGTGTGAGATAAACAACAACGATTACTAATAAGACAGGCTTCGATAACGGTCCCTTTGCCAATAACTTGGATAAGGCAAAGGAGGAGATCAAAAAAGCTCGATCCGTGCTTGACGATGTCCATCCCACAGTCTCTCCAGACGACGATCCGTTACGACACACCCTGCAATCCTGCTGGATACGTTTCAAAGGACGCTCAAGCGTTACGATGCAGTGCCGCTGGAAGAATTACTTGGAACTTTACTTTCACGGCTTGTTGCGGCAGCTTGAGCTGCAATCGCGAGCCTCGATTCCCAGCATCAAAGAATATATGGATATACGAGCTGGTTCTGTAGGGGCTTGTCCTGTCATGGGATTCATGGAGTGAGTGATCCTACTCAAACGCACCGTAGATCCTACGGTTCCCTCAAGTGAGGTGTATGCCGATCACAGGCTTGATTCTGTTACACGATCAACACCAGAAGGGTGAAACAGTGCATTCGTGTAAACGAAACTACCGCAGTTGACTCCTCATATGTCAAGGACCTCAAAAACTGACTTGAAATTTCAAAACCTAGACTTGCCGAGGGGCTTGACCTGCCTGATGAAGTGATGGCAAACCCGGCAATGAAGGCCATATCACGGATTACTTGCGATATAGTAACACTGCAAGTCGTCGGAGCTATTGGTACCGGAGTATGTGTTAATTGATCATAGGCAGAACGATTTGTGTTCGTATACAAAGGACATGATGCTAGGTGAAGAAAACAACATCATTTTCATCCTCAAGGAACAGGGCATGACCGATCAGCAAGCAGTTGACCAGGTTGGAACGATCCTCTACGACTGTTACCACAGATGGCATGCTGCATTGGGTGATCTCCCTTTCCGAGGAGAATGTATTGACAGGGATGTGTTCAAGTTCATCGATGGTTGCCGGAATATCGCCCTGGGAAATCTCCACTGGAGGTATGCATTGCATTTACTTAGCACACCCTTAGAAATTACTAATATTCTTTCTAGCTTCAAAACCTTTCGTTACTTTGGAATCGACGGACCTGAAGTTAAAAGAGTGAGGATGTTTAAACTACCATAGCCTCGCTTCATGAGTACAAGACAGTTGCCTCAGACCACAGGATCGAGCAGGCGAACTTTACTCTCCTACAATAACCCTTGTTAATTAAACAAAAAGTCTTGCCTACCATTAGAAGTGATTGCGCAAACTGTGAACGCTCGCACTTTCCCCTGAGCTCAGCTACAATAATTGCGGCTTCCACTGTTCCCCACGGCGGCCCAATTCTGTCGAAGCGTCTGCTGGCAAGGCAGAGGCATTTACCTGGCTGGGCCCCAACCTAGACTTTGCGAAAAGCATGTTGTTTTGGTGCAAAAGGTGCAAGCGCTCAGCACCGTAGATTAGTCTTCAGTAATAACTTGCACTTCTGGTGAAGTGCTAAATTTAGAGGTTTTTATCCAACTTAGCTTGATGGCCTTCTTATTTCGCACTCGTTATATGATTATGTGCTCTAGTCAGATACGGCAACCCTTTTGTATTCTGGAGACTTCCGACGGATGCCTCAGTTTTCCCGTTTTCTCAGTTTTCTCGACCCTCTCGTCAGTGAGGCCACACCTTGTAAATTGAATGGAAAATTGGAAATAATAGATAGTCAGCCCTTGTCCTCCGCGATCCTCAAAGCGCGTTTTCGATCACTGCCACATGTAAGCTAGCCCATCAGCATGCTCGCACCCATTCTATCTTGTACGCCGTTAACGAAATAGACCATCTAGATCAGCGCCTCAGACGTCAGCCTCATTTCTGCCTGTCACGAAACAACGAAATGTATAGTTATGGACTACAGTCTGACAACGCGTTCTATCGAAGCAAAAGGTTCGAACCCCTCATTAGCTCTATATCGCAAGCCAGAGGCTAAAAATTCTTCGGAGTTGGTACATGGGAATCCTGAATTGTTCCACCCTTCGTACTGCTTTGCCTCGACTCATGCTGGTTAAGTTGTTTATTTGCAATTATCCTCGTCTACTTCGTGATAGACAATCCGGTGAGGGGGTTCGTAGCCGAAATGTAGATGGTAGTGTCTGTGGGGATGAGCAGGAATGCTAAAAGCAGCAGCTCCGAAAGTAAGGAAAATCCAGTACTTCATTTTAGAATTAAGATTATATGAGTAAAAGTAGCATAGAGTCTATATATAAAGGCGTAGGTAGAACGACAGGTGCTATTTCACCCACTAACTCACTCAGGAACTTGCCAGCCTCATAGTTAGTGTTTGCCCAGACTCCTTTGCCCATGTTCACCGTGTCCCCGATAGATGGCATAGCATCACCGAGTTCCTTTTGGATGTTTTCGATGCAAATACATTTTGATCTTTCGCAAAAAGCACACTGGGTGAGATCATCGGTGATCGAGGTCGGGTCTTTACCGACAGGGATGCCTTGGGGCCCAGCCCACTGTGGAAGTCGCCGATACACCAGGCCGGAAATCCGGCGGAAGCCATAAAACTTTGCGTCCACCAGGTCCACCCGCTGTGATCCATGTGTTGTTGAGGTTGATCCCGAAGCCTAATCTGGCATCCGCCTCTCCTTGGGCCTCGGCACTATCCAGCTTTTGTTCGCTCTCGCTTGTATGCGACATACCGACGTCCCGAAAACCAAGACTGCAACGGTCTACGCTCGTGACTAAAACCTGGTCTGTTGGAACCCACCTAAGAATATAATGATCGAAGGTCTCTTGTATGATGCTTTACTTTGGCACAAATACAGTCGCCGACGCGTAGAGGTGAAGGGGTGCAGTGTCGATTATTCGACGGCAGTTGAGCACGAACCGTTTCGCGTCATGCAAAAATCTTAGCACTTGGGCGATTATGTTTCTCTTACTATGAGAAAGAGGTGATAGGATAGCACTCTTGCTCCACGAAAATAACGCTCAAACTCGTCAAAGTAAGACAGACGGGGCCGTAAATTCAAGATTACCTCTATGACCTCAAAACCAGCGACGATCATTGACATCAATTTCGCGCCTCCCCTCGGCTAATCTTAGTATACGGCTGAGCTTGAGATGCTTTATTCTCCCGCTCCTCCTCTTATCTTTTTGCGTATTCGAGTGGCCTGCCTCAGAACGTAAATTTATTTGTGTTTCATAGCATTCGATCTATTTACAAAGTTTAGATGCGTTCGGACCCCGGACTTGGTTCTACTTGCTCTGGTGAAGCGGCCAACAAAACCGAGTTCTCGCTACGACAGGGTATTATCAGATGGTGTGTCACTTGTAAAGACAGCGTGGCGTGGGGAAAAGCGCCCTTGTGGTTGAATCACGTAAGATAGACAGCTGCGCCCCCAAAGACAGTGACAGAGTATAATTATTATCAGAAACGCCGGAGTCGTGGTGTCATATAGGTCTCAGCGCCTGGTGGTATAGGTTGTTTGTAATCCCATGAATTATTGTCCTTCTACATACTGCTCAGAGTCGATGTGACTCAATACCCGTAGAGGCTTTGGTCTCATCTAGTAGAGCGGGCAAATAAAAGCTTACAGCTAAATGAGGCACACTGAGAGTGGAGAATGCACTCAAAGGATCATGATAGCCTTGTTGGCCTTGTTTTACGCGAGTTTGATATGTAGTACTATCATTACAAATGCTCAGAAGGCTGAGATAGCTATTTTTGGAAGAGCTGCTAATAGCTTGAAGTCATGCTGCCGCTTTGCGGTATACATGAAGCATATAATATCAATGACCGCGCCCACTGCATATTCAACTTCCTCAGGAAAGAACTGTCATGCAAAGTTCCTTTTACCCTCCTGTCAACTAAGATATCCATGCGTCTTACATTGCTGATGAGCCTTGGCGCGGCGACAGTTGTCAATGCTGCCAAGTCGCGAAACATTCTCTACTATGATCAGTAAGAGCATCCTGTCTTGCTAGATAGTGTCGCAATGGAATATTAACTGTCCAGGTGGCATACGACTGACACGCCCCCTCCATTCTTGACAGCAGAGGTCACACACGTAATGATGTCCTTTGGTAATTCATCCTATTTCGCAGACCTGCCCGCGCCCGAGTATGAACCATTCCAACCCCTGCAGCAGGTCCGTAAGCTTTTTGACCATGATGTGAAGATCTGCCTGGCCATTGGAGGTTGGGGTGACAACGCAGGGTTCAACAAAAGTGTTCAAACAGACCAAGCCATCGAGAGTTTTGCACAGAAAATTAATACCACCCTTGATAGGGTCGGATTCGACTGCGTGGGTGAGTAAGTTAAGCGACGTATCACCGTCAAACGGCTAACCCACTTACTTAGATATGGACTGGGAGTATCCTGGCGGCAATGGTCAAGACTACAAGCAGACAAACGCCTGTGAAAATGCAAAACAGATCAAACAATTTCCGAAGCTCCTCCAAGAAATTAAGCATTCTATCGGAAACAAGGAGCTTTCCATTGCGGTCCCGGGTCTGACGCGCGATATGATGGCCTTTGTTCCTGAAACGACTCCTAGCATTGTCAAGGCTGTAGACTTCATCAATGTATGCTCTGTACCCCTAGACAAGTCATTCAAAGATTACCGGAGTCCACTAACCAGAGTAGGTTATGAGCTACGACCTCATGAACCGCCGAGATCATCACACCAAGCACCATGTTTCAGTCCAAGGGGCTACGTCTGCCATCGATAATTACATCTCGCTGGGCTTCCCCGCCTCCAAACTCGTCCTTGGTATTCCTTTCTACGCCAAGTGGTTCACAACCAAGAAGGGTCACACCTGCAGTGAGCCCACAGGATGCCCCACCGAGCTTCTGGAAGACCCCGATGATGGCAGCGATACTGCAAAGTCTGGCTCCATAACTTTTGAAGCACTTAATTTCGCTGAGCCGCCTGCTGAACTGACAATAAGTCCAAACAATATATGTGGTGCCGGCACAAGCTTCAAGTGTGCTGAAGGGTCCTGCTGTGCAGACTCCGGGTGGTGGTAAGTACCCAGGGCTGTTTTGAGCGAGTTTCTAGCTGACACAAAGTAGTGGTACAACCCCAGCACATTGCGATGCTGGTTGTCAGCTCCCGTATGGCAAATGCGACGGGGTTGACATCTCACGGTCTTTCCGCATGGCTCTTGAGAATGGTCACACTGACGAGAAGGAGGGCGCTCAGTGGTATTGGGATTCCCAAACACAGATATTCTGGTCATGGGATACCCCAGAGCTTATCCAAAAGAAGATCTTAACGTTGGCGAAGACTCGAGGTATCAAAAGCGTCATGGCGTGGTCCCTTGCACAGGATAGTCATGACTGGAGCCGTCTCAAGGCCATGCAGAATGGCTTCAAGGCTGTGAATGGATAAAGTATATAAGTATATAGCGCACGAATTGCAATAGTTACAAAGGAACAAATCGCAATCTTCCTTCGTTACGGAGTAGTGCTCTAGTTGTGGTAAGCAAAGGTTCAATCATAAATACTCATTCAAGTCAACAAGGAATATGCTTCCCTTGTTTTCTATAAGTTGCTGCCTTGTTTACTTTGCTAATAAAAGTTCTGGGCCATCGATTCCTACAAAGCCATTTCCCATGAGCCCCAGATATCAGCCAGTGCTCTCTTCTACCTTTCACAACTTGTCAAGCTTCACACGCCTTCGTTTTAGATTTCCGCTTACTGGATTGCGGCTCGACATGCTCCAGAACATTAGACATAGGTGCAGCAAAGACAATTAAATTGCTTGAAGGTTCTGCTGTACAAAGCTCGGTCGTCACGCAACTTGTGTTGGGCGGCCTCTTGCAGCTGCAATGTATGCGTACTTGTTTTTCTACTTACCCCGCTTCTACTGACGCATTTGAGTTGGCAATTGAACATGTTCCCAACGCGGTGATCTATCTCATTTCGTTGCTTGATACTCCTGGCGAGGTCTAGGTACCGACATTTCTATGTCCTTTCTAGATTATCTTTAGGGTTGTTTTGGTGCTAAAGCCTGATAAAAATAGCCCGAATCAGTATTTAAGTTTACCGAAATGGGATATATACAGAAAAGGCATAATAGCTAGAGCGTGCAGCTTTGCCAAGTGCGACTAAAAAAGATGCTGAGAATCTTAACGAACGGTCCTTAATGAGAAAATAAGTGCTGCCTAGAAATTATACAAGCTCTGACTGAAACCCTCCGAACTCGTTTGCCCCCTGCAAGTGAGCTTCTTGCGTCCTCGAGGTCCTGACTCCCCTGTCAGCGTTGGTTGGACAGATGCAGTTGGTTCTGTTCATATGTCCTCAATGTACCTGCCCAACCAATAACTGTGCTTTCATAAAGCCTGTTGGGGATACATGTGACTCAGGCTATCCACATATAGCTGGCCTCAGTCTTACCAACCTGCTTGCAAACGTGATCCAAAGAGAATGTTTGTCGCAATTGGTCAAGGTCTCGTAATGTAACATAACGATGTTACAACCAACTGATAGAAATGGTCCGATAGACGATGCTCAACCAAGAAAACTTGACTAAAAATACTCCCTTTGACATCCATATCTTATAAATCCGTCCTATCATTAGATCTAAATGAATATTTACCTCACAAGGCACTCCATTTCGAAGGTGTCTGCAATACACGTTTTTCGTATAATGTTACGCTCCTTGGAGCAAGAGCATTGGTTAACCCCAAAGTAGGTTTAAGAATCTTTGTTGGATCAAAGCAAGAAGTTGCACAGCATACTACGGTGCATACAACTACCCTATGCTCAAGAGATACGATGCAGAGGTTCCAACAAAGATCTGACAAGCACATCTGCTCCAGTCCAAGGTATACATGGTAAGGCTTCAGAATCTTGAGAGATATCTTATGGAACGTAATGGGATATCGAACAGACCATCTGTGTTTCGCTCTTTTGGTTGGAGCATGTACTTTCCTGTGAGGTATTTCCAATCGTCGTCAATACTTCAGAGTAAGAGAACTATGATCGAGGACAGGCCTGTGTTGGATGAACAAGCCAGACTTAGAGAGTTCTACTTACTCAAGGGCAGATATCAGGGCTTGATAGAACAATATAACTCCAGTCAAATGGGGGTGCCATACATCACGGACCCGCACGGAGGTTGATGCAACATCAGCCCGGCCTCACAAAACAGCTTCCTTTGTCAAGGACCCCTTATGAGTTCTATTGGGGGGCAACATTCATAGCAGACGACCGTGTACGGCACTCGAGTGATCTTTCCAACCCCAGCACTATAAACAGTCCCTTTTTTGGCTCAATAGCCAGTGACGAAACATGGGATACTATAACGAGGGTTTCTGAAGTCCGCGAAGATGTACCCTGGGACTTGAGCGAGGATATTCAAGGATAAACATCCTGCCTGTGACGGAACGCCCTCAAGATCCTTTTCAAGTCCGCGGGCCCTATGCATAGGGCTAATTGGGGTCACCATCCACATCAGACAGCGATCGGTGACCGAATGCCTCCACTTCAGCTATATTTCCTTTGGTTTATCAGGCACAAAAGACAGTCCAAAGATAGTGGTATTCAAAAACTGCAATCGTACTTACAGGAATAATTATGAGTTGTCAAATTATGACAAGTAGTATCATACTGTTCATAGACTGCGTCTATAGTCTGGTAATAACCTGAATGAATCTATGTTTTATATCACTAGAAGAAGATTTACTTAACCACAGCAATACCATGCCGCAAATGGTATTTTTGAATTCCATTCATAAATCCACTATAGCTCTTCTGGTTAGAAGAAGTACTCCATAGATGTACCAACTGTCAACATATCAATTGACATAAGTAGACCTTGTGCCTGCAAAAGTAGGCCGTTGTCAGCAGTCGAAACCCACGATTCCTGTAAGAATCTGATAGCATTATATTGATTTATGAACTAAAATCACTTCTAAATCGGGGGTACCTAGTACAGCTTAGATTTAAGGAAGTAGAAAAATAGAAACAAAAATAGCTACCTGTATAGCTGAAAAGCTGTTATGTAGACGGCATAAATAGGAGCAGTATCAGGTCGAAACTTCAAGTAATAGCAAAGACGATCTACAGCATGCCATCAACAAGATCATCGCTCAGAATGCCGAACTCTCGGGGCTTAAACTTCCGGAAGAGGACCTTAATATCCACTAATATTTGGACACCGGAAAGATTTCCACGGTGGACTGGACCCCAGGGCATCCCTTTCGGTAAAGACCCGACCTCGATCACCGATGATCTCACCCAGTGTGCTTTTTGCGAAAGATCAAAATGTATTTGCATCGAAAACATCCAAAAGGAACTCGGTGATGCTATGCCATCTATCGGGGACACGGTGAACATGGGCAAAGGAGTCTGGGCAAACACTAACTATGAGGCTGGCAAGTTCCTGAGTGAGTTAGTGGGTGAAATAACACCTGTTGGTTGTTACAATGATGGCTGGGCAGCCGATGTTGTTCGAGATGACCTCTCTCAAGACGGCATGGAGGTCCCATGTTGTCAGGTTTATCCTCGCTACATGGGCAATTGGGTGGAAATGGTTAATCACTCTTGTGAACCGAATTGCATATTTGTGTCAACGAATATTTCAGGACGGTGGCGCGTATTTCTAAAATCAACTCGAAAGATCAGAAGGAACAGCTGGATTCTAGTCGACTACGGTGATGAATACTGGACGGACAATTTCCGATGTCTCTGTGGAAGTCGGGCCTGTCGCTATGACTTGAACACTGTGATAGTTAAGGGTTACGAAGTCTGAGGGCCGGCGTCATACACCCGTCCACTGCCACTTTCAAGGAATGAATATGAATGATATTTTTTAAGGAGTACGGATTAATTTCAAGAAAAAGCTATGTTAGCGATCGAATTCTCGGTGCCTGGGGCTAAACTGTTTAAACCTGTATGCATTATTGATTTTCAGATTGAACTGCTAATTGATGATCGATATGGGATTCGCATCGGCATTGGTGTGTGAATGTATGGGCTTCTATGGCTACTATTATACAACCCCGTGAACCACTCGATGCAGAAAGTCACAGTGCAAAATGGCAACGATGCATGAGAATGACATTTTGAAATTCCTTTCCTTCTCAGATCTGCTACCATGTTTTTTCTCGCAACCTCTCGTAATTCTGGCAGCCGCCCGGAAACCTTTGGACTGGGACACATGCCGAACGCCTCTGTCCTATCCTCAGGGTAATAAGAGGCTACCTTCATTGACTCGGTTCCTAACCGCTCCAGTTAGCAATGAGGATTGATGACCAGGCCAACCTGGAGTCAACCCCACCGCCGAAATGGAATGATGGAGCTACAGCGAAAACCCACATCAGCAGGTAAACGCGGAAGGAGAACAATAAATTTGCGAAGGCAATGAGCTCCGTCTCAACTCCTCACTCTGTACGGATCACCTTCGATAGCTCGATTATTCAAAAGATTGTATCTTTTACGCTACGTCGTTCACTAGCTAGTACACAAAAAATACGGCCTTAGTCACATAGCAAGCTTGACATGCGGAAACTTGGCAGATCACTCTGTGATCCTTACTACTTCCACGTCCAATCACTGAAGTCTCCGATTGCTCGGAACCTAATTGTAGTCAGTGGGATCAGCGTGAAGAACGACAGGGATTACTCATGAGCGATGCTACATGCGAGCAGCTTACTGGTCAAAGTTTTGTATATCGTGCTCCTGCCTTGATAGGAATTCAGTGTATCTAATCTCCGTGCCACGTAGCATTTCGCGCTACTGCAAATGGCCCCACCGAGTTCACGCCCTAATGCTGGTGACGACGTTGAGGCTTCTTTACTAAATTTATGTATCCAGACGATGCGTTGGTAGATAACATATGATCCCGCCACTAGTGTTCCACTGTCTGTGAAATGCGAACAGGGTACAATGTACTAGCTAGAAAGAAGTCTACTGATCCTACATGCTAAAGAACATCAAGGCTGAGAACTTTCATCCTTCAGTCACCTACAATATCCTCTGATACCCACGGCTACCAGTCGTCTCATATGAAAAGCTCAGGGTAGGTGTTGGCTCAGTTATCCCCCCACGCTATGGCTTGACTAACCATTATCCTACTGTAGTGTCCAATAAACACTATATAGCACACACAATCAAACTTTTTCCGCTCGAATTTCACTTTTCTATAATTATTCAAGGCTTTTCTTATCCCAAGGCGGCTATCATGTGCGTGGTAACCAGTTACGACAATTGCTATTGCAATGAATGTGGCTTGCGCGTTGACGCCCCTTTTGACGCATGCGACTTTACCCTAAACTATATAGAGAAACTGAAAAGAAGCCGCGATGAATGGTCCATCCCCGCGTGTGGTACCTGCACTGAGAGTTCGTACCGCCCTTCTCGAACTGAACGTCAATATAAAATCGCCAGGCAAATTGCAACGGAAGATTTAAAAAAATTTACGACAAAGAATTGTTTTGGAACACTTGCATGGTGTCTGATGCATTGCCCACTGCCCGATCTGCACGAACGAGAAACGGGCCATCGTTGGCTCGTCTCGTAATAACTGTTTCCACAGATGTTTCGCGCACCCTTCTTTCCGGCAGCGAAAACAAGATCCAACTGCCTCAATGCAGGCGAGAGGGATTACCAATCACGTCCGAAGTTCATATAAAGACAGAGCTCTTTACCTATGACAAAGTGCTGGGGTTCTACAAACGTTTTGTGTCGACTATGGTAGTTGTTATGACCTGATATATGTATATTTAGTATAAATTTTGGCCCCGATATAAGATCACGTCAGTTTGCTGCCCCTCGCCCCCGATTGAATCAGTCTTTGTGATATTCGATTCTTACGGCTCTTGGTTGCCTGCCTTGTTCTTTGACGATTCTCTCGCTGTCTGGTATGGGGGATGTCGGCTCGCATTGTGCTTTAAATTATGAGACCTCGATCGGGCATGACGGCAGGTCTCACTACTTATTGTGGTAGCTCGTTATGTTTCGTTTACCATCTTCGTTCTTTCGTTCTGCAGCCTGAGAGGGAGAGACAAAGGACCCAAGTGCTCATGAGAGCGTACACTTAGTAGGCCATCAAGCTCACATGTCCAAACAGCGAATTCCTAATAGCCTATCGCCATTATCCTGCGCTACTTAGCCTAGCTTGTCAGCTGTGATGACTCGGTCCTGAGTCAAGCCAGACCTCAAGCATTTCAATCAAGGCGTGCCTCATAGCAAGTGGCGGTGTTTAGCAAGAAAAGTCAACCCTAAATTCCTCGGACACCTGTCCATTCCAACTGACGCTTGCGGCTGGGCCTTGTCTTCATAGTTGGTCCCGCTTGGGTCATATCTAGGCATATCGCTTGGGAGTTAATAATCTCGGTGCAGAGTCGATCTTGATAGCATTTTGTTCCACATCGAATCCTGCTGTGGAATTTGTTACTGGCTTCCAATCACCACTGAATAATGCCTTTGTAAGTAGTCAGTCTATCTTTAGGCCGCCGTACACGTTGTGTAGCAATATTCAACAGAGTCATAATCCCGCTATTTCATCAAGTAACGTACATGATAAGCGGGTGCAACAGACAAGCGAGTGCAACAAAAAATCCCGCAATTTACATCTTCTCAACTTAATCAATTAATTTTCAACCACCAAATATGTCAGACCCAAATATTGAGGCTAGGATTCTTCTTGCACTTCGTGCCCTTCAAAATGACCCAAAATTAAGTCTCCGACGCGCCGCAGGCATCTACCAGGTCCGTTATTGGACTTTATATCGCCGACAGAAGGGTATCCTTTCTACGCGTGATTCTATCCCAAAATCACGCAAACTATCTGATCTAGAA
>JAAVUF010000296.1:0-16911 GCA_014898995.1 Fusarium sibiricum
CGACAGAAATAAAAAAAGACACTTGAAATTTAAGAAGGCGCTTTCTTGTCTAGAGCCAGGGGTCAAGCAAATCCCATCCTTTGGTGCCTCGCCAGGCTCGCACCTCCAAGCCTCAAAGTCAGAAGAGTGACTTGTTGACGGCAACGCCCGTCTTCTTTGGTCATACATGATGACACGACCATCCATCGTCCGTGCTGGTATGTAGACTACTGCTTTGCTTTATCTTTCATATGTGTACATATGCCAGTCCCAATGTCACACACTAAAGGTCCCAGCCTTGGAGATTTGGCATCTGGAATTGCGAATCGAGGCGCATCGACTTTGACGCAGCCTCATTCTTGTCCCGTTGTTTTGTCACTTCTTCTTATAGCGCACTTACCCCCTGCCCCCCTTATACATACACATTTCTTATCGTCAACCACCTGGTCCCTTGATTTCATCGTCAGCCTCTCTCTCCCTTCCTCCCTTCTTTGATTACTTCTTTCTCTACGTTGCATCTCATTTCTCGTTTACCCCTGCCCCCAGTTTATTGTCCAAGCTTCACCTCCAGGCCGCTGCAGGTCGCGATACATTCCACTACCTGGCTCCGACATTTATTTTTCCATTCCTCGCGGTCCTACGCTCCTCCTGATGACACTTTGAACTGACCTTACGATCCTTTCTCCCGAGTGCAGATACCATCGACCTTCAAGATCATCACGCTCCGTCCGCTCAAGATCACTCCAAAAGTCCACGTTTGGCTGCCAGTGCCAACTCCCTGGGCCCCCACCAAGCTGAGACTATTCGCGAGATCTCACACGACATCGCAGACGAACAGCGCCGCTCTCCTCGGGTCTCTCTCGATAACCGTAATAGCCTCGACGAAATTGATTCTTTTGCCGACGAGCTTGCCGCGGATTCTTCAGGCCCAAAGACTCGCGCTCAAGGCGCTCGCGACAACAACGATAGCACGATGATCCAGGAGGATGCATTGGCAATTGCGCAGAATGACGGCATGTCGTCATCAGACGAAGGCGAGCTCGACGGCGACGACGACCTGGATGACGACATGATGGACAAGATCTCAAGTTCGCCTTCGATTGAAGATGGTGGGTGTAACCCCGTTGCCCCTGGGGCATGGCCGCGCCGTGTCTCGTCCCTTCCCTCTTCCATTGGGAGTAGTTCTCCATTCATTCCTGGTTCGAGCTGCACCAGAGTTTGTTCGCCATATCCCGAACCTCTCAAATATATTCACAGCCCCAACGCAATGGCGCCGCTGTCACGAGCCTCGCCAGCGCTACCAACACCAGTTCAGAACCATCGTCTTCAGGGTGAGTATATCGATCGCGACGAAAACGACAACGACGACGACGCCGAATCCCACGAAGAAGATAGCTGTGATACTTTTAACACAACAGTGGAGTTTCACGATTACGAGGAGGAGACCAAGATTCAGCAGCGGAATATCACAGATCAAGAGGAGGTGCGGATAAGAACCAGTGACGATGGAGGCTAGTGCCCTCCTTCTGAAAGGTCGGGTACTCGAGGTACCATGATTGAATGTAAGGACCAAGACATATTCTACGATTGCGACCCATTGCTAGATCTTCCCGATTCGACCGACGACGATTCGAACGACGACGCGAGCGACGACTACGACCCCACCCTTACAGTTCCTTACGAGGAATCTTTTGAAGACGATGATTCTGCGCTTTCCTTTCCAGACGACCCCAATTTCGTTGATTCCGGATGGGCGGTCGAATGCTTACAAGACACAGAGGACATCGATTTCGAATTCGTTTACGCGCTCCACACGTTCGTGGCTACAGTTGAGGGACAGGCCAATGCAACCAAAGGTGACACAATGGTTCTGCTGGACGATAGTAACAGCTATTGGTGGCTGGTGAGGGTTGTCAAAGACAGTAGTATTGGTAAGCTCGATATTGCTATATCTTATTGCATGAACTTACACCATGTTAGGATATTTACCCGCAGAGCACATCGAGACCCCAACAGAACGACTTGCTCGTTTAAACAAACACAGAAACGTGGACGTATGTTAACCAAACCTCGAAAGACTCAAGCTTGATACTGACAGGCATTAGCTTTCTGCTGCTATGTTGGGAGACACGGCGGAGAAGAAGGCACAAACTTTCAAATCACCCATTAGATTTGGGCGCAAGACAGTTACATTCACCTCGCCGACCTATCATGACTATACCGAAATCGACGACTATTCAAGTGACGAGGAAGATATAGATAATTTGTTTGCCGGCTCAACTACTGCCGCCAAGCAAGACCAACAGCAAAAAGACCAAAAGAAGGAAACCCGAGATCCCACTATATCAATTGTTGAAGACGATTCATCAGAGGAGAGCGCCAGAGTTGAGCCCCTGAAGCCTCGTTCGACAAAAGAGGCCAAGACGACCACGGAACCTTCAAAGGTTGACACTGTTGAAGAAGAGGATGAGGGCAGGGATAGTGAGGAGATGCTATTTGACAGCAAGGCCGAAGGACCCAGTCGATCCCGCAATGGCACCGTCAGAAACACCGACTCTTTCTTTAGAGACGAGACTGTCGAAACCAAAAAGATCACTCTTACTCCCAATTTGCTACGCGACGATAACCCATCCCGGGCATCTCAAGATTCGACCAAGGATGGCAAATCTAGGGCAAGCCTTGACAAGATGGATAAGGAGCTCATGTCCGACAAGGAGAAGAAGAAGTCCCAAGACAAGAATCGGAAAGAGAAGGACAAGAAACCGAGTGCCATCCGAAGTTTCTTTTCCAGGAAAGACAGGAAGAAGTCGGTGGACGATGACGATGAATCGTTTGGAAAACGGTCGATGGATATCGTATCTGAGCCTCGGGACAGCGAATCGATCGAGGAGGTCGCATCGCCTGAGAGACAACCACAACGAAGTACTAGCAGGCTTCAGAAGCAAGTACCCCGGAATGAAGCCTCACCTGGAAAGAGCGAGCAGTCATCGACGATGGAGCTGGCGGCTTACCTGGCTGAGTCTCGGGTTAACGACGTGTCCAACGTACCACCAGCATCAATGCGTATCGTGAACCCCGAGACAAAGGAAACCCACGAAGTGCCTTCGAATACCCATGTCGGGGGCAACGGCTCCAGAGTGCGAGCCTCCTCAGCTGCTGCGCAGCACGATGACACAAGAGCGTTGGCGAAGGCACTTGGTCGCAGTTCAAGCACAGGGGATGAACCTAGGACGACAAAGACAGCCAAGCCTCGCCCACTGATGGATGTGGATGAATTGTCTAGTTCTGATGACGAGAGCGTGTCTCAACCAACCTCCCGAACTACACCTGAGCAGAGTATCGAGAAGAAAACTGAGGGTGGTTTGCGGCCACAGCTTCCAGGAGCATTCCCGGACAGTTTTGACGCAAGTAGTAGACAAGTTCCTACTAATACTACGGAACCCGGAGAACAGAAGAGCCGCCTATCAGAATCACCAGTACATGTTTCGCATGTTGATGGGGCACGACCACCTGCGCTGGAGATTGATACGTCCTCTCAAGAGGGCCGATCGTCGTCTGAAGTACCATCGCCGGAGCTTGGACCTGGAGATGCAACACCCAAAGACAGCAGCCCAACCAGGAGCACCAAGGAGCCTGGCTGGGACGATGAGAAGCTGCGTGCCTTCTTTGACGACGGCGAGCATGTCCGGGATCTCCTCATGGTCGTTTACGATAAGACAGACGTTGAACCTGTGGGTAAAGACCACCCGGTAGTTAGTGGGATGTTCAGGGAGCAAAACGCAAAGCTAGCAGAGATTACTACTGTAAGTCTTACCATTGTCTTATAAGGCCGTCCTTTTATTTGAGCACACGACTAACAAGAGCACAGCAACTCGACAATATGCTCGGAGATTGGTTGGCTAGAAAGCAACGAGCTCGAGGATCGCTATAATAACAGTAGTTATGAAGGGATTTGGGACTGATCATGGGCTTCGATAGTCCAAGCAGTGATCTATTTCTCTGTGTGAAAGTACGATGTTTTTCTTGGTTCGTTGAACGACTTGATTATTTAGGGGAATATGGATTGGGGTTTTGGACATGTCGACGAAGACGGTCCTTTATGTTAGGTTAAAGGTGACAGGCGTTTGAGGGACATGATCATGTCTGGGAGAGGATTGTCATGAATTGAATCCTCGTGCTTCAGTTGGCATGTTAAATTATTTTGAGGCCTTGCTTGAGAGTGTAACTCTATGGTCAGGATATTTGCATATATATATATATATATACACATATTCCTTTTTTATTGGAACAAGACACTACGAAAACCTGGTTAGGTACTGATAGGCATGTGCTAAACTACTGACGTGACCTGTTTTCACGTGAAGTAATCCTTGGCTAAACAAGGTATGTTAGATGCGAGTGAAATAGGTAACATTGACCCAGCCACTCTCTTTTCAACACGACCCGGCCTTGATTACCGAAGAGGCTAAGGTGGTTAGGCCACCTCGGTAGTTTTATGTACATCCTGCAGTGTCGTGCAGGACAAGCGAGTAAGAATGTGAGTGAGAAATAGTGGTGATGGTATTGCTACTACTATCTGCAGAGTAGGTATAGATAGGTACGGTGAAGAGGTGTCTGACCAATCAACCAAAGGGAACGACATTCGCTGAGCGACTGCAAAGTGTGGCTCAACGTTGAGAGTGAGAAAGAGGGAAACGAGTGGTATTCTTAAAAAGCTTGAGGTCGGGCTGATTGCTCGCTGTAAGAGGAAGCTGGGTTGTCATGGAGCACCAATGGGTCCATCAGAGGCCCGCCGAAGCTCGCCAATTTGGGAGCTGGACCCGCGCGTACCTTGTAGCTGAAGTTGCCGAATGGGGTGGAGAGCAATCCATTTATCTACCAGGGGTAAACACTCTTTTTACTTATGCACTGTGGTTGGCTCGATTGTGCTCATTTACAGCGGGCCGAGGTTCTGAGGACTAGTGCTGCGATGTATAGGATGAGTACTTCCACCGCTATACGAGAGACTAAGAATACCTCGTATCTACATCTCCCAGCCACCTGCCTTTGGCGTCGCCCCTGTCGTGTTGCAGCTCTGTCTCTAGAGTGAGCTGAGCTTGGGCACCTCACTTCTAGTCTCTCATCAATCTCATCTCCCAGCCCAGCCAGCCTACCAGCCAGCCCAGGTCAGGTCCGCTCCCCCCCAGATCACCTCAGCGTGAGACAAACAAATCAATACCAACAACCCAGCTTCGCTCCACTCCCCGTCCACGTCTCCTCCATCTCGCCAACTTCATCTCATCACCATCATCAATCTACTACGGCACCGGCGCTTGTAAGTTACCTCTTTTCTTCTTCTTGTTGTCTTGTCTGTTTTGATTACCCTGGACTGGCTTTCAATCGACATGCATCTATCTCATGTAAACCCATCACTTCTTCATCGTCAACAGCCAGACAGCAAGCCAGCCAGCCACCCATCATCGACTGTCTCCAGCTTTTCCCTCTCTCTCTGTCTCTTCCAATCTCGCTTCTGTTGATCGAGTAAACAAAGCCATTGGTTAGACATATTGAGAGAACCTCAATTGGCCTGACCCACCTCCATCTACTTTTCCTTAGCACTCACTCAACTCAATACCCTCTCGTCATCTTGTCAAAACTTCTCTGTCATCCCTTGTCGTGTCCATCGGCTGGCTGGTCTTGAGCGCGCACATTCCCTCTATCCCCACGTCAACGTTATTAAACCCCACCGGTCCAAGCTGAACAAGTTTACTGACTGTTTAGATAAAGTCTCTCTCGCGCGTCTGACCCTTGACTTAAGCTTCTTGATGACGCCGTCGCGGCTGTGTTGACTTTGACGATTCCATCCGACGAGGACCATCACGACGACGATAACGACAAAGCCATCGCGCGCGCGCCGCAAACTTGAAAAAGAAGGCGAACTGGTCAAGCACCGTCTTTCAATCTGGAGCAGTTGACTTGAAGTCGAATTAAAATAACATCCTTATCTCGATCTCGACCCAGGACGCGCTTAATTAATCATACCATTCTTTATCACCATCACATCGGCGAATAATAGCAACCATGGTCGACTTCAAGAGCGAAACCATTCACAAGGTTTCGGAGAAGGTGGCAGAGAAGGTGCATGATACCACCGACAAGGTCGGCGGCCTGCTTGATCAGGCCGAGGCTGGCAAGATCCCCGGTACCAAGGGTCACCACCCCGTTTCTGCTGTCATCGGCACAGCATTGACTGGTGGTATGAAGAATGCTGGCACTAAGGGCTACCTGGCGGTAAGTTCAACCTTCAGTTTGCTCGATTTCGCAAGTCAGGATGTGCACAAGGCTACTTCAGTCGCTATGTGGATATCCCTTCGTTGGATCGTAAGCAAGAATACCGTTGATCAGGACTAATGATTTAGTAGGCCTACATCAAGGAGCTGGAAGACAACCCTCTCCGTACCAAGATGCTCACTGCTGGCACTCTTGCCGGTACACAAGAGCTCTTCGCTTCATGGCTCGCTAAGGACCGCAACAAGCACGGCAACTACTTCACTGCTCGTGTACCCAAGATGGCCGCCTATGGCGCTCTCGTCAGCGCTCCTCTGGGCCACTTCCTGATCTGGGCACTCCAGAAGGCTTTCAAGGGCCGCACCAGCCTGCGCGCCAAGATCCTACAGATTCTTGTCAGCAATCTTATCGTAAGTTGACCCGCTACTTCCTTCATCTGTTCAGATCCCGCGCGGACTGTGCTATAATCGAGGCCGAGATGTTCAATCGCAGGTCGTGTGGTTGTAAATGACCTCGTCTGAGGTGAAGACCACGAATCGCGATCCGAACCAGAGCCGAAGGCAATGCTTAACATCAGGCGCTAATATGATATCTTCAGATCGCCCCTATCCAGAACAGCGTCTACCTGGTCGCCATGGCTCTCATCGCCGGTGCCCGCACCTACCACCAGGTTCGCGCAACGGTCAAGGTCGGCTTCTGGAAAGTCATGCGCGTTTCATGGATCACTTCTCCAATCTGCCTGGCTTTCGCCCAGAAGTTCCTCCCTGATCAGCTCTGGATTCCCTTCTTCAACATCGTGTCTTTCATCATTGGCACATACATCAACACGATTACCAAGAAGAAGCGCCTTGCAGCTCTCCGCAAGAAGCACTTCGGTGACGACCGTCGATCCAACGCTGGTGACATGCGCCCAGGCCGCCCCGACGATTACCCTCCTCCTGGCATGGGTGGTCCCAACCCTCCTTACTAAGTGACACAATCTCAACCGTCCATCCGAGCCCGGTGAAACCAAGAAGACAGTTAAAAGACGATAATGGGGGTGGCGAAGACTTTAAAGAGAAGGGAAATGTGGAGATGAGAGAGTAAGCGAACGTTGGCTTCTTGGTAGCGAGCGGATGAACACAAAACCGTGCTCGGAGGGGCTACGTCGCTTGACGAGTATATACCCGAGATGAGGGGGTGAGTAGGACTGGTGCCTGTCCTGAACTCAAGCTGTTCAACATGTATCTACAAGGAATTTGTGTTTTGGCGAAGGACATGGTGGATGTAGATGGCAAGATATGTATGTTTGTATGTGCGAGTTGCTGGTTAATGAAATGAACTACCTAGTATTTTATCCTTTTTTTTCACTCATATATCTCCCGTGTTCTAATTCCCTGGCCAACTCTTGGCCAATGCAGAGTTCAGTTTGGATTTATATAAATGATGGCTGATGACAGTGAATATCAGCTCGTAGTTTGGGTTGAACATGGTAGGTCTCCATACTGGTTAATGTGTCCTCCTACCCCGTCAAGCTGCGTCAACCGATCATCATTTAGGATTTCTCGATATGGCTCGAGACGTTTGTTGAACTGTCTTGGCAGTAGATCTGAGCTTCCTTCTGTACTCGTGATTTGTAGGCAACATAAGCCTTCTGAGCTGGATTCTGTTTGAGAGCAGCTGGAATAGCATCGAATACATGATGGTCGAGGCTGTTTACCACAAGTATCCAGTATGTATGTCTGTAGAGACTTGGTTCAGGGCGTGCGTTCTATACCGCGATTTCTCGGGTTCAAGAGGCTTGGTGCCTTTCTCGTAGGAAAGGTGGACTGGTAAATGGGCTCTTCTCAACCTCCCTCCTCAGGTCCAGCTGCCTCGGCCATGAACCCAGGGCTCCAATACTCCCATTCGCCCTTTGTCTGCTTATCGACCCATAGCATACCCCCAGCAACAAGATCGTCTATCACAGTCCGGGCGCGAGCTCTATCCCAGCCCAAGTTATCCCTCAGCATGCCCACACTCACGTATCCCAAGACCTGCGCGGCCTCGACAACCGAGGCTTGATCATCGTTGAGCTCACGAGGTACACTGCGCACGTACTCTTTGCGGCCTACACGCATAACAGCATATGCGCCACCCAGGGGAGCAAGCGTCTGCACAGCGCGCCGAACGTCGTCGTCAGCGATAGGATCGGCGCCATCCATTCGTCCAGCAGCAACGCGCTCTCTCAGATCGACCAAGCCGATGAGGCCTCCATTCTCTCCCCGCGTAGCGCCACAGACCTCTACAATACGCACGGCGAGCTCAAAGTAGAAATCGTTGACCGTCTTGCCCAGCAATTGCGCCCATATAGAACTCCCGTCGGCACTGCTGTTACTGTTGCTGCTGGCTAGGGGATCTACGCCGATGGCAGCACACATGCGCGCGAACTGGGCGCGAAATGCGGGATCGGAGCGAATGTCGCGGGCGTGCGTGTTGGCGAACTGCTGCAGGAGGGAACGGAAGACGGCGAGTTGGGTTTCGAGAGCCTGGGCGTTGTTGGCGCGGAGAGAGGAGCCATGAGAGGCGAACTGCGCTGATGTGAGACGCGAACGATCAAAGGCCGCCAGGCCTACGCCTTTACGAGACATTCTTGCAAAGAAAGAAAGAAAGTTGAAGTTTTGAGGTTGATTATTGTTGGAGAAGGAAAGTTAGTGTTGGCGGTTTAGAATTACGTCAAATGGCGGGGGTGGGGCCGGTTGTGAGCTTGTATCAACGTTTCTCTGATCAATATAAGAGAGAAGGCGGATCTGTTCTTTCAAATAATGTGCTTGAGAGTTATCTTGCGCTTATTGCTCAAAACAATAAATGTTCGGGTCTGTCTAAGCTATCTTCTATAACTCTTGGGCGAGCCATTCAACGGCCCTAGTAGAGCAGGTAGTCAATGTTCTAGACAACATATGTCGGTGTCTCCGGTATTACACCTAGAACAGATATATGAGAAATTCTTATTATTCGGTATCTGAACTCTTTCAAATTACCAGAAAGAGCTCAGAAGAACAGCAGCTACTTCTCCCATCAAGGTGGTTCAGAACCTCAGCTAGCTCAAAGAGGTGGTGGGTCTAGCTCAAGTATCCATTAAATGTTTAGCACCATGACCAAGACATAGCTTCCCCTTTCATTCTTCTTTATTCTCGTCAACGACACAAAATAACACATCATTTCGCCAAACCTCTGCGGCAAATTCAAGGTCTAAAACGTACTTATGCAAGAATGTATATCTATCTTGTACGCCATATGACGAAATGGGACCTCGCCTTCCTAGAGCAAGATCTATCCCTCCTGGATCCCAAGAGTGGTTTGTGTGGTATGGTATCATGTCATATCTGGCCCTGAGATGTCCAAACCGAACACAGTCTTCGGCCTTCTTCCTCTTTTATGAAACTTCCGCTGAGACCCCGCCATAGCCATGGCAGCGCCCGACTGGCCTCTGACCCTGAAATAGTCGTCGCTTCGTTAACCCAGGGCAGAAACCTTGCACTTCTAGGCCTACTCTATCTTTACTACTGGTTGTAGTATGTAGTCGATTACTGTGTCTGGCACTGAGGCTGACCGTCGCCCATATCGTCGTCATCGTCTTCCCAATCACCACCGAATCGGCCGTCTCCTGAGTTTTCACCCATCTGTCAACAAGTTAGCTACTGCGCAATGTCAGGGCCGTGGAAGCAGGCTATATTTACCTTTTCAATGTCGGCATCATCCTCGTACTCAACCTCGTCAACCTCTTCAGCCTCAACGTTGGCCGGAGCAGCAGGCAGCATCTTCTGCAGAGCGTCGTACTCGGAGTCGTTCTTCAACCACCCATCCTCGGGGAACTCAACCTTAACAATAAGGTACAAGTCACCCTTGGTTTCACCACGCTTCATAGGCATACCTTCACCAGGAACCTTGAGGCAGTCGCCTGGTCGCAGAATCTTGCCACGGGGGCGTTCGATATGGATACCTCGTCCATCGAGGTGCTTGAAGACTGTACGGGAGAAGCCCGATAGAGCCTCACCAAGTGTCACAGTCAACTCGGCAGACAAATCGTGGCCGATGCGGGTGAAGACATCATGAGGCTCTTCGACCAGGGTGAAGACGATATCACCAGGCGTTTGGTCTGGGTGCTGATCGGCCTCGCCTTCAAGAACGATGCGCTCGCCCTGCATGGAGCCTCGGGGGATATAAATCTCGAGGACCTTCTTTTCTTGGCTTGTTCGCTTGCCCTTGCACTTCTTGCATCGGTCCTTCTCCTTGAAAACCTGGCCGGCGCCCTGGCAGTGGTCGCAAATAACAGTCTCGCGTCGCATCATACCGGGGCCGATCTGTCGGAAGGCCTCGACGATACCGTTACCCTTGCAACGCTCGCAAGACGCAGCCTTGGCCTTCTCCTTGCCACCAGAACCCTTACACTGGCCACAGAGCACTTGCTTGTTAGCGGCAAACTTGACAGTCTTGCCACGGTAAAGCTCCTCCAGTGTCACCTTGTACTCTTGCTCCTCGTCAGGGCCACGTCTGGGTCGACGAGGACCGCCGGGGCCGCCAGGGCCTCCAGGGCCTCCGGGACCCATGCCGAAACCGAACATCTGGGAAAGGATATCGTTGAGGTCGACCTCAGGACCGCCGGGGCCGCCGCGGGACTTGTCGAAAGCGGCCATACCGTGGACATCGTAGAGCTCGCGCTTCTGCTCATCGCTAAGGATTTCGTAGGCTTGTGTGACTTCCTTGAACTTGGCTTCTGACTCTTCTCGCTGTTCCTCTGCAACCTTGTCTGGATGGTACTTGAGAGCGGCCTATCGGGGGTTTGTAAGAATTTGTTCTATATTCCTTTGAGTGTTGCGATCACCAACCTTTCGGTAAGCCTTCTTGATCTGGTCCGGTGTTGCGGTTCTGTCGATTTCGAGCAGTTCTATTCAGCCAAATTAGCCATGTCCTTTCTTCTTATCAACCGCCAGCATCAGCGATAGTGGACGGCTTTTGTGGTAAATCCTTTTGTTGAAGAAGTGAGCGAGACTTACCGTAGAGATCGACCTCTTCCGATCCCGGAGAGCCAGCGTTGAAAGGATCATCCATCTTGAAGATTTGAAGGTACTGTAGTCTACAGTACTGTAATGCAGGATGAAGAATTGGTCCGCTTCGTCGATCAACTCTGTTGGCAGGGACCCGTAGAAAATCTTTTGGCGTGGGTTATAGCGCGGGGTACTCTACCTGGGTGGGAAGTATTACTTGCAGTAAGTAGACTAATAGTAGACTTTTATCTGATTAAAGAAAAGAAATTTTACTTGAGGTCTCTTGGTAGCTTTCAGGCTTGATCGAACAAGTTTCTTTCAAACGATTTCTTTCTTCTCGTGTAAATTGGTAATCACTGATCACATATATCCAACACCCTGGATGCGTCACGTTCATTGACGCCTAGTTATTTTCTGTGCCCCTCCATTTAGTTTGTTTTTTACGATTACAAGTCGCTTTCTCAACACTGTCGTATCTTCAAACTTCTACAATAGAAATACACATAATCACTTTAGTTCCAGATGACTAGCAATAAGTTTTCCCTTTATATTTACTATTTAATTAGTCCTATACTCAAGTTCCATCAAGATTCGAACATATATGCCGTGTTCACAATGCCACTGATACGAAATTTTAATCCTTATCTCTAACAAAACTTCCAACGGTTGCCACATAAGGGGTGGCGCACCACCCATTCAAAGGATGCACTAGCCTCAATATCTTAAACTCATGTAGACTTGTCTAACTCACTCACTCACACTTGTATAAGTACTTAATTGGCTATGAACATTCTACCTTCATCATGAGATTATTGTTGAGCCGCTCAAGGCTATCAACAAGCCTTTTACAGGTTCAAACCCTCCACCGTTCAACACTACCAATTCGTCGAGGCTTCACCAGCTCATTAGTTCGACATGATCAAAATTCTGACATAGCAACCAAAGCTTCACCGGATCAGAGTAACACGGACACCCTTTCTGAAGAAGTAAAGCAAAATGGTCAACCAGTCAAGAAAACCTCACGGTTGGCAGCCTTGAAAAAGCGTAGCCAGACATCAAACACCAGCAAGACCGGGGTTAAAGAAGATGAGACAAGTCAACGATATATTCTTGGACAGTCAGACGACAAGCCAATTCGTGCGCGTTTTGCTCCGTCTCCTACCGGATATCTTCATCTGGGCTCTCTTAGAACTGCTCTATTTAATAATTTGGTAGCAAAGGCCACAAAAGGAGGTGATTTTATTATACGAATTGAGGACACTGACCAGGTAAGCTCCCTCCTCTGCTCACAGAACTTCGATGGTATACACATATTTACGCATAGAGAATCGGTTGGTACCTGATGCAGAAGAGCGTATCTTCAAAGATCTCGAATGGGCCGGTCTGTCATGGAGCGAAGGCCCTGACAAAGGCGGCCCGTACGGTCCCTACCGTCAGGTTAGCCCACACTGAGCCCGTGACGCGGATTTATACTGAGATAATCATAGTCAGAACGTCTTGAGACCTACAAAGAGCACACCCAGACCCTGGTCGACAATGGCTCTGCGTACCGCTGTTTCTGCAACCAGTCAGTACTCGAGGCCCAGAAGCGTGCTCTTCACGACGCCGGCAAGTCTACCGCTTATCCAGGAACATGCCGCTCTGTTCCGCGTTCCGAATCTGATGAGCGGGCTGCCAAGGGCGAGGCTCATGTTGTTCGACTGAATTCGGGCCGCTTCGGTACGCCAAAGTTCAAGGATGCCATCTATGGCCCTTTCCAGAAGAAGGAGCCCGAAGAGGATTTTGTGCTTATGAAAACGGACGGCTTTCCTACTTATCATCTTGCGAATGTGGTTGACGATCATCTCATGAAGATTACTCATGTCATCCGTGGCGAGGTCAGTACATCAAGATAACACAGCTTGTGGCCAGATTTCTTATAATCTGCAGGAATGGCTCATCTCAACACCTAAACACCTGGCTCTCTACGAGGCTTTTGGCTGGGAACCTCCCACTTTCGCCCACCTGGGTCTTCTCGTCAGCAACGATGGATCAAAGCTCAGCAAGCGCAATGCTAGCGTTAACCTCTCAACATATATGGACCAAAATGTCTTTCCCATGGCCCTACAAGCCTGGCTCGCCAACCTGGGTGCTTCATTCAAGAAAGGCGTTCAGACACCACGCTTCCTCGAGGATGTGGCTAAAAACGTACGTGGTACTGGTTGAAATGAAGCGGTCGCTTTCTTTATCGAGTTGCTAACAAGTGATGTAGTTGACTTACAAATTCACGCGTGGTGGTATAAAACTTAACCCGCAAAAACTTGACTTCTTTCAACACGAGTATCGAAACCTCCTGTTCAAAACCCCTCTCTCCGACCACACCCCTCGCGAACAAGCTCTTGTCAGAGACAACCTACTTAGACCCCTTATTAACAAAGTAAACGAAATCACCTCGTCTTCGAAAGAGAGCACTGGCAACTATGTGCCGATTCAACCACGCGGTACCTCTTTCAAGTGGCCTGGCCCTTTGACTCCGGTTCCAGCCATGCTATCATCTGAATCATCGCAACAGTCATATGCCTTCCAAACACTCGCTCAAGAAACCTCACGGTACGCTTCCGCGGATGATATACCGCGTCTGCTACCGTACCTGTTCTGGCGCCCTCCTATCGCCATCTACCGCGCGGCGCTCGCTACCGAGACTCCACGTCGTGATTTGATAGACCTCGTTCATGATATGGTCAATTCGGCAGACGGTTGGGAATTGGCTCTCGACCGCCTCTTGGAGCGTGTCCCCGCTGATCAAGCCCCCGATTTGCACAGTGTTCTTCGCCTGATTGCTATTGGCAGCCCACAGGCTGTCGCCAAGGCATCTCGCATCCTATTCAGCATCTTGGGTCAAGATGAGTGGCGAGTTCGTGCTAATCAAGTGCGCGATTTGTTGCATGAGCTGGATTCAGGGGGCGAGGATCTTCGTCAAAGATGGATAGACGAAGGTGTGGCCATGACTTCGGAGATCAACACTGTCGTTGGATAGGTATTTGGCTTCTGCGTAACAATTCTTTCAACGATTTTTGGGGACGACATCGAGGTACATCGATGTAGTGTAAGATCAATGTAGAATAATGTATCACCTCAGCGACATGGATAGTGCTCATCACTCAAGTTCAATGCTTGTGTGCGTACACGGGTTGAAATCGCAAAATATCAATCAAAATGCTGTCATAACTTCATGATTGTTATCAACTATGAACTTCCTCCTATGTCCTTTTTTCCGGTCCTGCTGTGACGGATAATTACTTTGGTAGAAACCGCGATCCCCAACTCCGGCTCCCCTCTAACTTGAATCCTTGATATGCTAACTACTGTGACATGCCTTCGAAAAAGTACAAGATTAAGATAATGGCAAAATCGCCTAAGAATAAATAAAGAGGCCCTCGTGTTGAAGATTTCTCTCTCAAGTCACGAGCTGCTCAGTGGTGAAAAATCCATAAATGTCCAAAATACAAATTCGCTGTGAGGGTATATATCTAAAGTTGAGTGATCCAAATCTGCGATGATGTTAGCAATCGGAACCGTTGAGCTTGATTTGAGAGATGTTCACATACCTCCATCTTTCCTGTCTCTGTCCGTTGTTTCCTTGCTTCCTCCTTGACACTATCGATAACCATTTCTAGGTCGTCTTGGTCGCCAACTGTGATCATGTCTCCATTGGGCATATCGTCGTCCTTGACCTTGATTTTGAAACGGCGTTTAATGTTGAACTTGTCGCGGACCTTGTCGCTTAATGTTTCAAACCGAGTTTCGGGTGTAATCATGATGAGTTTAACTTCATCAGCGTGGACTTTGACTCGAATCTTTGTGAGTTCAGTTCGACGACTGTTTCTTTGGCCCGAAACGGAACCGGGGCCTCGGCGTTGGCCGATCATCTCGAAATCGTTCTCGTTGATGGTACCCTCATAATCTGAGGCATCTTCCTCTTCGGAAAATTGCTGGGGTCTTAGTCGTCTGCTGCCAGCTGATCCTCTTGAGTTTCGATAGCCATCAGTTGCCGAGTACATTGCGTATACATCCTCTGGCGATCCCGTCTCCTCTGGAATCTGCTTAGGCCTCAACTGCAGTGGCGGGGGCTCCCTTTGCAGCGGCGTGCGAGTAGTCGACGCTGATCTCGGCATGGGCCTTCGGCTGTCGGCAGGCGAGGCTGCTTTCTCGTACCGCCGGTTTGGCTCGGCTTGCTGGATGTTGAGTTTAGCCAGCTGAGGCTTCTGGTTGCGCACGGAAGCAGCTCGTGAGGGACGCTCATTCTCCGGTGGGGGTGTTGGCGGAAACACGTTTCGGCCGTTGGGAGGTTCCGATTGTTGTCTCCGAGATGACAGACCAGGCTTGACGAGGTTTGTGGCAGCAAAGGAAATGTTATCGGCAGGACGGTCGTCCTTGACTTCTAACTTGCCCGCCTGTAGAGTGTTAGTTATGGGCTTTTCAGGTATGCAAGGGGCAACTGACATTCTTGATCTCAGAGCCAGCAAAGCCGGTAAAGGCATTGGCACGGTCTGAAGCAGCGACAAGTCTAGCCTTGCCGAGGTAATCTTTCGTCTTGAGGTTTCGAACTTTAGCCTCGTTGGGTCTGTAGACGACTCCTACAGGGATAGAGAACACAGTATAGCCCTATGAATGTTAGAAAAAGTACTGACAGGCAACCAACGATTCACCAACCTCTGCCTGTTCGTTAATAGCATCGTCGATGACATTATGGTCTTCGACCACCTTCTCCTTAACAGCATACGAGAAATCTTGCATTCCAGCATCCATCTGTTGCAGATAGATGTAGCAAAGACCTCTGTTGAAAAGCACCTCGCAGGAGTAAAGCTTGAACAGGAGGCCCAGTTGAGCGTAGTCGATCATAGCGTTGCCACGAAGATATAGGAGAGTGTCGTTGAAGTTGGCGAGGGCTTCTTCAAAGTCGCCGAGAAGGAAATTCGAAACGCCTTGCTGGAAATAGGCAACGGCGAGGTATTGGTCTAGCCGAATTGCTCGCTGGTAACTCTCAACCTAGGACAAGAGTATCAGTACGTGAAATACAATGGTATTCGCTGAGGACGCAAGGCCATTTGCGAAACTGCAGACAGAACTTACAGCCTTCTCGTGCTCTCCAAGCGTGGCATGGATGACACCCATGTTGAACAGAATCTTGCTTGTGTCGCCAATCTTGCCAAACTCGTTGAGGGCTTCTTCAAATTCATTGTTATCGTAGCGCCCCAGGGCTGCTACCCAGGTCTCGATTTCCTATAGAAGCATTGTATTAGCGGAATGGCCTACGAGACATGGCGTCTTAAAGTCAGAGGCGGGTGAGGACAGTACCTGTTTCAACGACATGATGGTCGCTGCAGGGCAATGTACCACAGAAGAGTTGAGTTCGTCGTTAGAGTAATACACACAAGAATGGACGAGTCGGAACTAAAGAGCGATATGTGAGGATTCTTGTGGTAAATAGGGAAATTCAAAGCTCGAAGGGAGAGATGGGGGGTTTGGGGCTGGGCGCTTAGATGTATGAGGGACTGTGCCGACTTATTATTTGGAGGGCAGCGTCTGCACCTGAAGTAAAGTCCGGTGCAGTCGGGTTGGCTGGCGGGGCAAGGTACGCTAGGCACGGTACGGGGGTACAGGGGGTAATACCAGTAAC